>JAJPUD010001100.1:192510-213861 GCA_023553655.1 Myrmecobius fasciatus
TGTGTGTGTGTGTGTGTGTGTGTGTGTGTGTAACTTTTTTTTCTTATAAGATTAGCAATTAACAGAAGAAACAGAACGATAGCTTGAGGAAATTGCAGGACTAAATGAAGACAAGACCAAAACATTTGTTGGCCCAGGTGAAGAAGCCAATAGCAAGGAAAACATTGGCAGTACAAGAAAATGAACCCACTTAGTGCATTAAAATCACTGAGAAAATGGAAGAATATGGGATCTGCCACTTTATCCTCTGAGCCTAGAAGTTAAGAAAAGGGGTCAAAACACAGATGTGTTTTAATGAATTGAGAAAGGGGAGTAAAGATATCCATACATTCTTAGTTTAAGTACATGGCATCTACTGAGAAGAGGTTAGGGATTTGAGGACTTTCAGAGTAAAGAAAAGGTTTGAAATAGTTACTGTGAAAAATAATAAAAAGTCAGTCAGTTTTAGGAAAAAGTTTTTAATGCAGTGGTGAGAGCCCATGAGTTGTTGTTCTGCATTTATAGTCAGCCCATTCAGCATGACTTTATTGACTCCTGTCACTGAATAATATGTCTAAGATTAGAAGTTGGGGAGAAAATGTTTTCTGATAATTTGTCATGAAAACTATGGTTTCTTCCCAAAATTCTGCTTTGTAAAGTCCCTCAGTTTGATTCGAAAGCATGTTTCTATAATTGGTTGTGGTTATGACCAGGGTAAGCTTACCATTGTTTCTACTTCTGCTTGAAAATGGTAGTATAGCTGGCAGAAATGGTTTACTTTGTCAGGATGTTACTTATGGTACCAAAGTTATCAGTCTTTTCCCAGATTCTGTTTTCCATTCTGCCTTTTTGTTCTCAGAGATTTCATATTTCAGGGAAGGGGCTAAAGGCAATTTATCCAGTCATGGACTCAGTAATTCATTCTTAGTGCTTGCTTATCAATCTTCTGCCAATATTCTTCTGCCAAGGGATAATCAAATAAATTCTCTGTCATCTCTTTAAACATTTCCTCATATACAAGAAGGCATTTTTCTTATGCTTCTGTGTGTACACTGCTTAAATACTGCTAATATATTATGCCTCAGAATAATATCTTTTTAAAATTGATTTACATATATTTGCTTATATACATATACATAAAACACAAAAATACACATATATGTACATGTATGCATTTTGTACATGCAGTCTCCCTATTGGAATGTAAATTTCTTGAGGGGAAGCATTTTTCCATTTTTTTAATGTGTATGATTATTTGCAAAATATGCCAGCACATAGTAGACATGTGATAAGTATTTTTGATTAAAATAAAACATCACATTTTTCACTAATCATAGTGGTGGAGTTTATCCATTTGCATGTGGCAAAGAAAAATCTTTGGTCTTTTATATATTAACAATCCAGCCAGCACCTTATTCTATCTCTGTTGTATCTAAAATCCCAAAGTTTGGCAGAGGCACCATCATCACTAACTAATAGCTATCAAAAAGCACTTAATGGTTTGTGCAGAATGAGATTATTTAAGGAGCTTTGAAAGTAATATCTTCTTTTGAAAATATTATAAATAATAATAACTTACTCATTTACTACTTCAATGTTTAAAGAATGCTTTCCTCAAGTGAAAGTGCTATTAACTCTATTTCTTCAATAAGGAAATTATAAGTCAACATTTATATAACCTTTGAAGAAAAGAGACATTATCTAGTCAGTTGCCAAATCTTTCCATTGCCACAATTTCTACAATTTCATCTTTCATATGTGTTTTATTCTCATAACTCATACAACTACTTGGATTCATCAACTGCCAATGTGATTTTCCTAAATTTCAGGTCTAACCAGGATTCACCCTATTTAGTAAACCCTAAAGTTTCCTTTTACTTCAAGGATGAAATATAAATCCTTTGGTAGGCTCTTAAAATCCTTCACAGACTGCCCTCAGTCTTCTTTTATGGCCTTATGTTATTTTTCTTCTCACACCTTATCTGTATGCTTTTGTATCCATCCCTCTTGCTTGGGCATACTTCCTTCTTATCACTGCCTCATTAAATCTGTACTTTCTTCAAGACAGCACAATCATCACCTTATGCATCATTCTTTCCTTATCTCCTTAATTATTAGTATTACCTTTCTCTAAAGTACTTTGCATTGATTTTACATTTGTTCTATATGTATAATTATATTTGTATATGTTGGTCCCCATCCTCAACAAAATCAAATACAATTTTTTTTATCTATCTCTAGGAATTCATTCATTTGGGGGAAATAGATCTTTATCCTTTTTTTATCCAGAAGAATATTTAGGAAATCATTGAGAAAGTTCAAAATTATAAAATCTAAGTTATCATTATTTATAAAACTCAAAAGGTAATTCTTTACAGAAAATGGAAAAAGTTCCTACTTGCATTATTTTTGCTCTTCATCTCCCAGGAAAATTTCTATTCTTCCTTCCTTCCTCCTTTCCTCTGTCCCTCCTCTCTTTCCTCCCTCCCTCCTTCCCTCCCTCTCTCTTTTCCTTCTTTTCCTTCTTTCTTTCCTCCCTTCCTTTTCCCTCCCTCCCTCCCTTCTTTCTTTTTTTCCTCCCTTTCTTTCTTCTCTTTTCCTCCTTCCTTCCCTCCCTCCCTTCTTTTCTTTATCCCTCCCTTCCTTCTTCACTTCCTCCTTCTTTTCTTTCCTTACAGGAAATTTTAGAGACAGGATTCTAGACTAGATGTTGCTGCTACTCAAGAAGCAAGCGTGCCTGGGACATAAGCCCAAAGCAGGCTTTGGACATGAAACTTGGTGGAACAAAGCTATATAGAAAATGGGTATTAATTTTATTCCCCTCCCCAGAAACTGAGGTATGTGTGTGAGGGTGAGGTAATCATGCCCGCACATTTTGGGAGAAATGTTTGCATATTGGTTCTTGCTATACAGTTGGAGTAAATATTCCTTTGAAAAATTTATCTCTTAAATTGTTAAATAAATAGGAGATATAGGAGGCTTCTAAAAATTTAGGGGGGTACAAATGATGGGGGCCTGAGCCAATAGCAGAGAGTAGATACTTCCAAGTACCTAAGAGTTCCAAAGAATTCTGAAAGAGCCTACCTGATCTTCGGGCAGTGTGTAAGGAGGAGCAGGATAGTCATTGTTTTACAATTACATTTTACATAGTATAATAGTATTTACATATAACCTTTTAACCTGAGAGAGGATCATTGGTCAGTCTAAGATCTCAGAATTCATAAGCCTCTAAAGCAATATTTGAGTTCAAGTCTTCAAAATACTAAGTCCATTGTTCCATTCCTTATGACACAGTCTTAATTATTAACACTAATAGCTCACATTGATATAGTCCATCACTATTTCAAAGCATTTTGCTCGCAATAATTACTTAAAATAGGCAGCCCAAATATTTCTGCCTCTTTTTAAAAAATGAGACAATAGCCAAGCCAAAAGAGCTGTCATTTGTTTGTTTTGCTTTTGGTTGTTGTTTGTTTGGTTTTTGTTTACTTGCTTTTAATTTGTAGAGAGAAAAACCTGTCTCAGAAGTTTATGAGCTCTAAGGGGAGTTATTCCAAAAGAGGAATCAAACATGTCATATTATCTTTTTTTGCTAAAAATTTAAAGGGATTTCTACCTCTTTTATATAGGCTGGGAGATTTTTGATTTACATATAGATTGTTATTATTCAGATTGTATTTAAAACAGGAAAAACAAATCTACCTATAAAAAAATTAAGGCTTTCCTCTCCTGCCAGATCCTCCCCCCCATTCCCTCTCTAGTCCTCTATTGATGTTGCAAACACATGTAGTAACTCACAATCATTATAAGACTGATGCCAGAAAGTTATATTGAAATCATATGTCATTAGCAGGGCAATAAGAGCAAACAAAGCATATTATTAAAAGAGCTAATTATTATCAATCATATCCCAATCCTCCTTGAGCCCTGACCTCTCCCCCTTCCTTTCTTGTTGTGGTCCAAGAAACATATTTAAAAAGGACACAGGAGGCAGCGTGAGCCAATGAACCAGACAAAACTTCCTCAACTCTTGTGTTTTATCCTTGCTCTCCAAAGAATTGTTTGGTGACCTCTGCCATTGGTGAAATGAGGATTATAATGGTGACAAAACTCATTGGCATGTATTAAGGGATTAGTAATCCCTTACTGCAAAACACTTTGAAAATATAAAGCCTAATAAGATCTTAATTGTGCCAGGCTAGATGCTCATTCTCTTGTTACAGAATGATGTTGAGAAGCTTGAGTAAAGATCACATTTAGAGAACCATAACTCTCTCATTGGGATTTTGTTCTAAAGTTGAAATTCTCATTATACTTTCCTTAATCATTAAGCAATAGGCAGTGTTTTTTTTTTAAATTTTTAAAAGACTCAACATGTTCCACCATTCAAGGAAGAACTTTCAGTTGGCTGGCAAAGGAAAGGAGGCTTTCCCCACTCAGAGGTTCAGGATCTCATAATTGCCAAAACGCCTGAATCAAATCAGATCAGAATGCAAGTTTACATTAAGTAAAGAAAGGGATTTGTTTCCCATCCTTTTCTTATACTGAAATATGTGAGCTTCAAAAGCAAAAGAAATCAAATTTAGGGAATTACTAGATTTTAAGTTCCTTTGTTATGAATGGAATGTATGTACACAAAGCCTTTGATTGCTATTTTATTGGTATAGAGTCAATCTTTCAGTCTGGATAGAAAGGAAAAGAATAGCATCCTCAGAGATTTCAACCTTTGGCCAAAGAAATTCTCTGTTTAATCCTTATAGGCTTAACCTTGAGAACAGATAGCTGCTTCTGCGGGGTAGCCCAGAGAAGGAAAGTCCAGACCCTCATCTTAAGAGAATATATCAGACATAAAACTCACCTTTCCCCGTATTATATAAGAGAAAAGACTCCATATCTCAAATATAATTTCAACCAAACTTTTTTTCCTGTAATACAACTCTAAGCTAAGTTCTTATCACTTTTGCAAAGAAAGAAGCATGAAATTTGATGCTACGGTACTTGGTCCAAAATGCCTGTTAAAAATTGGCTAAATTGAAAAGAGAGGGGTTCAGACATCCATAGATAGGATAGCTATGAAAACATCACATTAGACTAGGTTTAGTCTTACTACATGGCCAAGTCTCTTGTCTCTGTTTCTCTGTCTCTCTGTCTCTCTGTCTTTCTCTCTCTATCTGTCACTGTGTTTCTCTCTGACGTTTTTCTATCTCTCTGTCTCTGTTTCTGTTTATAAGCTTTGTATTTAATAAATTTCAATAACTCTCAATTGCCTCCAAAGTAAATATGAAATTATCCATTTAGGTTTTAAAGTCCTTCCTAATCTGACATATCCCTATATTTTCAGTCTTCTTAAAGCTTCATTTTCTTCTACCTACCCTATGATCATCTGGTCTCCTTTCTGTCCCTCACACAAGATAATCCATGTCCTGACATTACATGTTTTTGCTGACTAACCCCCATGGCTGGAATTTTCCTCCCCTCTCATCTCTGCTTCCTGATTACTTTTATCTTACCTAACATCTGCCTTCTTTGTCATAGTTAAAAGGTAATACCCAGGCTCTATTTGAAAGCCTCCAGTGAAAGGGAAACTTTCAGCCTACTATGGAAGTTCATTCTACTTGTAAATAATTCTAATTTTTAGGAAATATTTACTTATCTGAATCTTAAATTTATGTCTTTGCAAAATTTCCATTACTGGGCTTCTCCCACTCAGCCCCCCTCTCCCATTATCCCTAGCTCTTCTTTATTGGGCCAAATAGAAGAAACATGACCTCATAAGTTCCTCTTTTATGTGAATAATCCTCAGACTCTTCACTACAGTTGTCATAAATCTCTTCCCCAGGGTAAAGATCTCCAGTTCTTCCAACTCATCCTCCTCTTATTCTGCATGTTCTCTTGGTCCCTCACTTTCCTAGTCATCCCCTTAGGTTGTAAATATTCTTCTTAAAGTATGGCATATACCACTAAAAATATATATAGCATCAGTCAGACCAATGCAGAGTATAGAACAACTATAATCTTGTTTTCCTTTCTTTCTTAATTTGTCTTAAGATTACAATTTTTTGGGTCTTGTTTTATTTCTGGCTGTGTTGATATACTGTTAAATTGCAATAACTTAATCTTTGAGCCCACTAAAAAAATCTTATGTTGTATGTGTGTGTGTGTATACACATGTATATAAAATTTAAATTAATTATATCCACAGAATTTTTGACACACCAGAAACTATGGTGATTTTCTCCTAATATTTCTGCTTTTTCTGCATGCTTTTATACAAGGTACCCAATTTAGATCAATATCTATTAACAGATTCTGAAATATCACATAATGTAGAAAAACTAAAGGTTACACAGACCTGGAGGGAAAAAAAAACATATACGTATTTTCAACATGGAAGGAAGTTCACTCCATAGCTTTTTTTACTGTCAGATATACCAATCAAAAGAGAAATTGATTAAATGAATCAAATAGCATCTGGTAAATGAGTCAGTTATTATACTAAGTAGTATGGATACAAAAAAACAAACAAGCAAAAAAAAATCCTCCTGTCAGGGGATTTATATTCTATTATGATAGAAAGATGTATCAATATAATTGTATTTATATTTGTATTAGGGGCAGGCAAGTGGTTCAGAGAAGAAAGTTTCAGGTAGGGAATAGAGGCATGAAGACTATTGAGTTCAAGTTCAGCCTCAGACACTTGACAAGTCACCTGACCTGTTTGCCTCAGTTCCTCACCTGGAAAATGAGGTGGAGAAGGAAATGGCAAACCACTCCAATATCTTTGTCGAGAAAACCTTTCATGAAATGGGTTCATGAAAAATAGGACATGAATGAATAATAATTAAACATCTTATCTATCTAATTAGAGATATAATTATAAAGTAGTTAAATACAAGATTGTTATGGAGAGCTTGAAAAACATAAGCAATTTTTTAGAGAGGTGAGGAATGAGTACTCCAGAGATGAGGGACAGCCAATCTAAAAGAATAGATAAGAAATCCAGTGTTCTGTAAGACCAGTTTGACTTGACAGTAGAGTTGGGAAAGTGAACAATGCATATAAAGCTGAAAAGATATTTTGGGGCAAATTTATTAAGTCCTTTAAAAGTCTACATATTTTAGGGTCCTGGATAGCAGAAAGGAAGTTGATGAACTAGCAGTATGGCCAGTATAGAAAATGACTGAATTAGGTTTAGAGAAGATTGTATTACTTTGTGGCTACAGATCATTTGCTGAGGCAATAGAGTAAATGCTAGGAAATAGACTGATGGAGTGTTCATTGTGGCTTGTGGTAGGGTGCTGATAAAACCCGTTGTATTTAGTCTTAGACCTCCTCCCTTTGTGTTGTGATTGTGGTGCTTGGAGACATTCACAAATCTCATACCTGTCCAATACTCACAAGGGCAGCTAGATGGGGCAGTGGATAGAGCTCTGGTCCTAGAGTCAGAAAAATTTGAGTTCAAATGTGGCCTGGATACTTGCTAACTGTATGATCCTGAGCAAGTTACTTTTAGCTCTAGTTTAACATACATAAAATGAGCTGGAGAAGGAAATGGGAAATCACTCTAGTATCTTTGTCAAGACAACCCTAAATGGGATCACAAAGAGTCAGACATGACTGAAGAATGATTAAATAAGTGGCAAGGCTCACAAATAATAAATATCAGTAGAGAGAGTGGGTAAACTTGAAGATATGAACTCAGAACTAGCTTTATACTTACCTAATCTTGATTCACTATCCAAGTTTGCTTGATTAGGATTTGGGTTAAGAATATCAAATAGAGATAGTGTTGGAAAACAGGGTAAAGTACTTGGGGATTTTATAGTATTCATGATACCCTCAAGACAAATTTAACCATTAATGGTGTCCCCTACTTTCTCTTTAGCACCATGTACCATCTTCTATATCTAGTATTACCAAGGCCTTGGGAAAATGAAACTCACTTCCTCCTCATAAAATATTCAGATTTCCTGCACTCCAACAACCCACCCCCTCAAGTAGCAATATTCCTTTTAACCAAAAGACAGATGCTTAAATATCTGATGGCTTCATACAAGTCAAAATTAAGTGTTCCTTGTATTCCTATCTGCCTATTCTTAGAAGGGAAAGTTTTTTTTTTATTAATACTTTTTATTTGCTAAACACATGTATAGGTAATTCCTAAACATTAACCCTTACAAAGCTTTCTGTTACAAATTTTTCCCCCCTATTCCCCACCCCTCCCCTAGATGTCAGGATATCCACTACATGATAATTATGTTAGAATACTTAAGAAATCGAATATATGTATAGTTATTGCATCATTTTTTGTGCAGGAGAAATCGTATCTACAAGAAAGAATAATCCGATAAAGGAAATACAATGCAAGCAAACATCAATAGAGAACATGAAAATGTTATGTTGTGGTCCACATTTCACATCCCTCTCTCTGGGTGTATATGGCTTTCTTCACCGAACAATTGGAACTGGTTTGAAGCATTTCATTGTTGAAGAGAGTCGTGTCCATTAGAACGGATCCTCATATAGTATTGTTGTTGCCGTATATAATGATCTCCTGGTTCTGCTCACTTCACTCAGCATCAGTTCATGCAAGTCTCTCCAGGCCTCTCTGAAATCGTCCTGCTGGTCATTTCTTACAGAGCAATAATATTCCATAACATTCATATACCATAATTTATTCAGCCACTCTCCAATTGATGGGCATCCATTCAGTTTCCAGTTTCTAGCCACTACAAAAAGGGCTGTCACAAACATTCTTGCACATGTGGGGCCCTTTCAGAAGGGAAAGTTTTTACAAAATAAGTTTTGTGGATAGTGAGATATAATTTAATCATTGCCTTACTTTAACTTCTTTTAATGAAAAGATAGAAACACTTAATGATTTTTTTTACCTCTATTCATTTAATTAGGTTCGACAGGCTTTAAGAACCCAGTCATGAATCATTGTGACTATATTGTGAATGATTTTGAGGAGAGGGAGACATTTGGGGGTCAGGACAATCAAAATATATTTGGCCAGACATTTCTTCCCTCCCCCCCCTTAATTTCCAAACATGTGGATTTCTAGAGAAATAGAATCCATGTGTTTCTGATTCACTTACATTATAGCTTTAAAAACTGCTTTGTAAGCCCTCCAAGAAGCCTTCAGAACTCTGAACCGGAAGGTTGCATCTTGTTAGCCCTACAGACCTAATATTCCAAGTGAATGGTTCTCAGGTTTGAAAATTAGAATTGAGGAAAAACAAGGGCTTGGAAGACCTTACCTAGTACAACCTCTTCATTTTCTAGACCTCTGTATACAAATCTCCAAGCCTCTTGTGGAGTCCCAGACAGAATGACTGGCATTTGATAGGAAGATTTTATTGTCTAATATTCCTTTCCTTTACTCTTGTCCACTATGTCCCTTTTTCTGAAGTTGAAAGTCAGCTTCCATTTCTCCTGAATATATGATAAGAATTGATGAGACCCAGGAGAGCTAGGGAAGAGTTTTTCACTTCAGTCACTTGGCAAAAGTTCTGCAGAGATTTTCAGATCTTCCTCTACACTCTGAAAATCCCTAGAAGCTCCTTTGACTCACAGGAGGTTCACAAGGGCAGTCTTTCCTTTCCTCATTGCCATGATGAGGACCAAAAGTAGTGTTTCCAGAAAAGCAACATCAATTATTTCTTTTGAGCAGGGGGAGGAGTGCCCAGATTGGCTGGAGAAAAGCAAATTACCATTCAAACACATATGAAACACAGTTGTAGAAGAGGCACTCCCTGCCTTCAAACCACAATAAAGGTTTTGGCAAAGTCCCTACTTTCTTTCCCATGAAGGAGGTCAGAACATTAATTCACAAACTTACAAACATAAAATTACCCCCCAATTTGTATAGAAGGGACTTCCTGCCACTTCAGTTCATTGGCACCCACATGGTAGCAACACACTGTTTAAAAAAAATCATATGAAAAGACCATTAGCACAAGGCATAGATTAAATTCACAGGATGTTAGGGCTGAAAGGAACCTGAGAAATTGAGTAATACAAGACATCCATTTGATAGATGAGGAAACTGAGGCACTAAGAGGTTATTTTGATAGTAAATGGTAGAGCTGATATGAACTATAATCAGTCAACCTGTTAAAGGCTAGACAGACTCAGATTATTGTGTCTTGAATAAATGAGGTTGTTACAGATCAGCAGCTGACATTTATTTAATCACTTTAGAGTTTATGAAAAAATGCATTATTTCATTTGAGTCTTACAACAACCACATAGTTGGTGTGTACTATCAGTATTATCATCACCATTTTACAGACAATTTTTATATTTCCAGCATTTAGCAGAGTGCCTGGCACTATTAAGCATAGTATATGTTTAATGACTGATTTATTAGGAAGATGATTTTTTTAAAGTAGAGTTAGCCATTGTGCTATGCTGACCCCTGTAATTTCCCCACTTACAGAAAATTTGATTGTACAAGATGTGATTGTAGGGGCTGTCTTCACATTCTTCATGCCTTTAATTATTTGGAGGAACATTGTAGAACTGTTAAAATGCTATACATGGAGTTAGGATGACCTGGGTTTCCTTCCTACCTCAGACTAACTATGTGACATTATACAAGCAATTTAATCTCTTTATTCTTAAATTTCATCTTTACATTGAGAAGATTGAATCTCTGTGCTTCAAAGCTCTCTTTAAACTATAATCTTTATTTGGTGATTTATGATCACTTGTTAGATATATTCTAGTGGAGATTGGTCTTCTGAATTGGTTGGAATAGATCCATGTCTCTTTTAGCTCTCAAATTCTATAATTCTGAGTTGGACAATGTGACTTGTCCATTGCTCCCCATGATTCCTAGGAATGACTCTAGTGAGCATATAATAAACAGATAGACATGTCTACTGAAAGGATCTGCAATTCTCCTGGTTAACATTACTGTTTCTGTTTTAATATCTTAGAAATATTTCACCATATCTCTTGAGGAAGAAAGTAGGAAATTTTTGAAATAGCATAGAATTAGAAACAAAATATGTGCCCATTGACTGAGGAATGGCTAAATAAGCAGTGCATGAAGTTCTGAACTTTAAGAAAGGATGAATATGATGATTACAGAAAAGCATGGAAAAATATGATGTTGTGCAAAATGAAGTAAACAGATTGATAAAACAATACACAAATGAGCACTAGAAAGAATAACACAGCAATAAAAATTCAGTGTTGGATAATTAAAATGACCATGGTTGGACAAAAGTAAATAAAAAATAAAAATGCAACTCCCTCCTCTACAGTGGTAGAGGTTTATTGTTGCAGAATGTATCATGGAATGTGAGGATCATTTTATATGTTAATTGGTTTTTTAACTATTTTTCCTTTTTTAAAAATTTTTGTTTATAATCAATAGCCCTCTAGAGAAGAGAAAAAGAAAAGGATGATATTTGGGGAAATAAGAATGATGTCAAATGAAATATATTAATAAAATCCAAAAAGACAGAAAATCTCATCTCATGATTTTGAGAAAGAATAGACTAGACCTAAATGAAATTCTGAGTACATAGCATTTGAAGATGGGGTTGGGAGAGATGTTTCACAACTTATAAGGTTTGCATCTCTGGTTGCTCATGTAACATTTAAATGAAAAAAAAAAATCCTATTGCTCAGTATTCTACATATTCTTTCCTATCTTGTCCTCTGATGGAAAAAGAAAAGTGCAAGGGTTCCAAAAGAGAGGGGAAGAAAAATGAGCAAGATAACTCTCCAAAAAAACCTCTCAAATAACTCTCAAAAGACATTAAGGTTCAAAAGAGGCTCTAGATAACTCAGAATCAGCACAAGGTACTTTCCATCTTCTTTAAAAGTCTAGGGTAATTACTTTAGACACTATTCCATGAATCATTTACATCCTTCATTCTCATATCTGCAAGACATTTCCCTCCTGACTTATACCCTCTAATTCTCAGATACTATTTGACCTCACTGATCCCTCTTCCTTCTGTCTTCCTTCTATTCTTTGAGTCTGTATTTTCTATAAATGCTATTTTGTGTTAAAATGAAAAACAAATAAAACGAAACTAGACAAAGTTGACTTCCTTATTTGGTTAAGTCCTTTCTTTTTAAATTCTCATCATCCCTATACTCCTGCTGTTTGAGTTCCTTAAGTTATATTTTCCCCTGATCTCAGAAGCTGTTGTTCCCAAAAGATGTACATGAATTACAGTATAGATTTCAGATTTGCTCTCTCTTGCCTTCTCACTTCCTTAGTCTTCTCCCTCTTTTGGTGGCTCCCACCTGGCACTTGACATTATTTAAACTTCAATTTCTGGGCTGCAAGGCCATACCTAGCATTGATCAATGTCTTTATTTTAGGACCCAGAAGAAGGTCTCTTTCTATTCAACATATGTTTCCCTCATGTCCCTGCCTCAGCTTCAAAGCTTCCCAGCCTGCCCTAGTCTATGAGAGTTATATTTTTCCTCTTTCTTCAGAAGCAACAGACAATAGATTTAGTTTTTTATCCTCCTTCAGTCTCCCCCAAGTACAATATTCACTGGCAATCTTTAAAAGTTAAAGCTTTCTTTCAAAATATCCTCAGTATAGGCACAGGTGAACATGAAGTTCAGGTACCCATAATAAGCACTGATTAAATATTTGATAAGATAAGTTCCTGAACATTATATAACATTATGTGATTTCAAAGCATATATATATATACATGTATATATATATGCTTTGAAATGATATATTTTATCATACCTTATACTGTCACATCATGTGTTGTTATATCATACATTATTATATATTAATATTATGCTGTTGAATCATTTTTTCAGTTGTATTCAACTTTTTTTTACTCCATTTAGAATTGTTTTGGCAAAGACACTGAAGTGGTTTGCTATTTCCTTCTCCAGCTCATTTTACAAATAAGAAGCTGAGGCATAGTTAGGTGAATTGACCAGTCACATAGCTAAAACATAACTGAAGCCCTATTTGAACTCATGGAGAAGAGTCTTCCTGACTCTGAGATTTAAATCTTGTATATAAATATATGTATGTATGCAGAAAGATGCATGCATATATATATATATATATATATTTAGTTAGCAGATGGATTTATGATTTTACTAATCTAGAGAATTCCTTTGTGAGAATGATGAAACTCCTACAAATGCAGGTCAGCACCTTCTCCACAATTTATAATATTAGAGAATTGCCTAGAGCATTGAAAAATTAGATGACTTATCTAGTAATGCATCCAATATACCTCAGAGACACTCTTTTGAACCTAGATTTCCCTGGCTCCAAAGAAGCCAAGGTTTTCTCAGGAATCTATTTTATTACATTGCCTACACTGCCTGTCCCTTGTATATACATATGTTTGTAGTCATTCTAAAGACTGAATTGTACAACTTAGGTGCCCTTCTTTTTGTCCCTATAGAAATATGGAGCATTGAATAATAGAGTGTTAGATATGGCTTCAGGAAAACTGGGTTTGCACACAATAATGCAGGAAATAATTCTAGAAAATTGTCCTGGGATGATAGAACATGAAGGGAAAAAAATCCACCAACACCACCTCAGGGAGATCCTTTGTGGAAAACACACAGGAATATTATTGCCAAATTTCAATATCCCCAGATCAAAGAGAAAATTTTGCAAGAAACAAGAAAAAATCAATTCAAATATGCTGGAGCTACAATTAGAATTGTTTAGAACTTATCAGCAACTACAATAAAAGACCACAGGTCCTGGAATCATATCTACTGACAATCAAAAGAATTAGGCCTATGGCCAAAAAACATCAAATCCAGCAAATTTATCTATAATCCTGAATGAGAAAAAATGGACATGCAATGAACTTACAGATTTTCAGGACTTTCTAGCAACAAAATTGGAACTTAAAAGAAAATAATGACAAAGATCAGCTTTAAGGAACTCAGTATAGACAAACTGTTTAAACATGGACAAATTATTTATTTATTTATTTATTTTACATGGGAAATGTATATGTTTAAGATTTGCAACAAACAACAGGGTAGCTCAAAAGAAAGATTGACAGAATTAAGGTAAAAATAGTAGCCATGATTATACAAAGGAAGAATAGGGGAAGAATAAACACAGAGACATTGGGGGGAGGAGGGCTCATAGTTCTGAAAACCTACTCACATTGGGAATGGGTTGAATAGTCAACATTCCATATATATATATATATATATATATATATATATATATATATATAGCATGAAGGGATAGCACCCTCTATAAAGAAATAAGGGGTGGGGCAGCTAGGTGGTACAGTGGATAGAGCACCAGCCCTGAAGTCAGGAAGACCTGAGTTCAAATTTGACCTCAGACACTTAACACTTCTTAGTAGTGTGGCCCTGGGCAAGTCACTTAATCCTATGTTTGTTTAATAATTACAAATGCTTATATGTGATTTAGAAAATTAATATTTTAACTGAGTAAAATTTTTAACTATCATAAAAATTTATCACTATGAACTCTAGAATATTCTAGGCCTATGTATATTTTTCCTAATTAATAAAATTACAAATTCTTTCTCATTAATTAATCATTTGGCTTATTTCATTAAATATTATTTATTGAATAAATAGGAGAAATGCTCTTTTCAACATTAATTATTAATATAAGCTATAATAACAAGTGAAATCAAACAAAATACATAGGTAATTTAGAATATTTGGAAAGATGGAAAGATCATAGTGAAAGTAGATTCAGCTATCAACTATAAAAGCAGGTAACTGTTAATTCACTTTGGGAAACATAATTTCTCCCTTCTGTTCACTCCAGATACCTATTAAAGTCTATCAAAAGTTCTATTCATATTTGTTAACAAGATAAGAGCTAATTTTAGCCTCGAGTAAATAAATTGTTATTCCTTTTTCTTTGTTCCCTTTCCAACCATCACAGGAAATGATCCATTACAAATGAATTGTGAATTGTACTCATTATAAACAATTCATAAAATGCTTTTTATGGAATTTTTTTCAAAATTAATAATTATTACAGCTCTAAAAAGAAAGAAAAATATTTTGTTAGACTTCTTTGTGCTTCCTATAGATTCTCTACAGATCCTCATAGATCAAAATTAACTCATAGATACACCCCATGACTTCATAGGGAGAAGCCTTTAATAATAAGAAATCAATGAACTCTTAAAGATACACTATCTGTAATCTCTGTTCTAGAGCCAAGTCAAATGGGTTTCATATTTGGATGATGTATGAGTAAAGCAATTCACACCTCTGAGTAGTTTAGGGCTTTCATGTCCTCTCTTTCCTTATGGAATCCTCATGCTATTACCCTCTGCATATAGTGCCTAGCATTCCTTTCTGTTAGTTGAACTATTCTGGCAAAAACAGTTCTTTATTGAATTCATAGGTACCTCCCTTATCTACTACCACAGTACACACTCCTAAAAGCTACTATCTGCCTTAAGTCACTGTGTGACTATGTTGAAGTTGATGAGAAAAGGATCCTATCCCACCCCTAGCCCCTGCCCATATTTATTCTCTCTGAGTGGACAAGTGATTTCTCTAATAATTCCTGACTGAACTGATTTTAGAGATGGTGACTTCTTCCCTTTAAAGGTTATAGGGGACATGGCCAATATTCACCCAGACAATGGCTAGACTCTTCTCCATGTAATAAAGCAACATTTTTCATATGTTTTAAAAGGGAGGCAAGGTGTACACACATTCTTACACTTGGTTTGTCAGTTCTTCACTTGCTTCTTAGTTTTTGTGTTGGTTCATCTATTGGATGAAAGACTGAAAATAAGAGCAAATCACCCCACTCCTACACATACATGCACACACACATACTTATACTATATACTGTATATTTATATACTTATATTTATATCAATATTTCTATCTTTATCTATATCTATATCCACACCCAATGCTATTGCTATCACTATCTAGCTCTTTCTATCCATGTGAGAGAAAGGGAAAAAGTAATAATTTACAAAATTTCAAATTTCTTTGGTGGCACAGTAACAAGTTGATGATATTTTTTTCTTTTCTCAACAGGCTTTCTTTTTTTGATCCTTCCAATTAAATTTCTACCTTTTAAGAACATTTCCTACATCTTCCCAGATTCTCTCCTTTCCTCTCTCAGTCTCTTATGATAGCTTCTGTTTACTTTTACCTCCCCAAATAGTCCCCCTAATTAGTGAAAATCTAATGGAGAAGGGTTATTTTATCTTCTTTGAAAGAAAATGCTATCCTCAAACTTGCTTGAAGATTTGTGTTCTGCCGAATTGCTTTTCCTGAAGATAGCTGTTTAATATTTGCCAAATCAAGTCACTTAAATGTAATGAACACCATATACAAGAAAGGTCAAAAGATGCCTTCCTGCCTAAGAGAAGATGTCTCACTTATTCTGTTCCTCTAGTACATGGACTGTGTGCTAAGCAAGCAAATATGGCTCAGACCATCAACTGCCTTCTTCTTAAAGTCCATTGTTATGAAGAACAGAAATCATATTAGAAGAGTGCAAAGTCTCCCTACTGATTCAAGAAAATTTCACTTTTAAATATGTTTTTAATGCATTGAACCAAGGGAAAGTTTTCCTTCTGCATTATGATGCCTGTTTGCAGCAAATTTTTTCTTATTCTTAGGACAACTTTCTGAAGTATTGTGTTTAAGTCTAGGCTATAACACTCCATCACTCTTTGGTCTTCATCAAGGCACTCCAACTCTACGAGTATCCTCATTCCCATTAAACTTCTCTGAGCCTCAATTTCCTGAGGAAATGAGGAGTTTAGATGATCTTGTAGAGTTTCTTTCTATCCTAAAGCTATGATCTGTTAATTTTTGTGAGTTAATAAAAAGTTAAGTATTTTTATGGTTTTTCCTTTGGGGAAGAGGATAGAGAAGACTATTCTGGCTCCCTTTGAGCTATACAATAACAATGTGAAATCTCTACATGTGGGGTTCTTTCTTACTTGTGCTTCTCATGTTTGCTGTCCTTTTCCTTCCACAAGGAGTTTAACTTCTCCTTGGAGAAAAGACAACTCACATGATGCCATAAGAATTAAACAAAATCCATAAAATAAAATAATATAAAAGGTTATGGTCAACCTTTAAATTTAGTCTAATTTCTACCATTTTATTTTCAAGGAGCCAACTTTTGGATGAATATCAAAGTAAACTCATTAGTGGGGGCTCAAAAGCTCTGGCTTCAGAAAAATACTCCCACAGGATACACTTACAGAATCTGGTAATTAATAGCTTTCTTCTAGGTACCCAACCTATCAGTTCAGATAAAGGTTGAGAAAATACAAGTTGAGAGAGGGTCCTATAACTTCAGTGTTTGTGTAAGAGCTGAGAACACCATCCAAAGCTCTGGAAATCTTGACAAGATTCATAAGGTTATTCAGAGATCTTATTGGAACAAATACATGTAGTGGCAGCAAACAAATGAAAGTAATAGCCCTCTTATTATTACCCTCTAAGGTTATACCTGTTCAGTGTGAACCCATTGTCTTCCAGGGCTCTGAGAAATACATTACACTGAGATTTTAAAAGATTAAATAATTTGCTCATAATCATGAGGCAAATTTGAATCCAGGTCATTTACCCCCATTTTATTATTCTATGTTATGTTTTAATTTCTTTCTCAAAAGAAATCCATTTACATATTTGTTTATCTAGTCCAAGTTTTATTAATGTCAGATTGTGTACAAATCCTTCTCGGTAGTCCTATCTTAGAACTTAAGCCCTACAAAAGGAGGAAACATGTTATTAGATTCACTCTTTCCAAATAACAATGTGAAATAGTCATCCAATCACTGCACAAATGACTCCTGAAGGATCATCTGTTATGCATAAAACACCTTTCAATGTACCATGTGGGCATCACATAAACAGATCATATATTGGAGAATTTACAAGTCATTTAATGTAGAAGAAAGATCATGGATTCTAAAGTCTAGAAGATAGGGTGTTCAAAGTCTGTTTCTGATATTTACTACCTGTGTGACCCTTAGCAAGCCACTTAGCAGATGAGTCTCCGTTCCTCATATATAAAATGATTGAATCCTCTGAGGTCTCTTTACAGCTCAACATCTCTAATCTTATGATGAATAATAGAAGCTGTTTCTTTCCCCTGCTCACCCCATATCTCATTGCCCTGATATGGTCTTCTATAGGACAATAAAGAGTTCCTCATGTTGTACCCCTATTCTTTTTTTACTTTAAGTGTGAAGTTAGCAGATCTAGGATAACTTAAATAATTTGACTAACTTCTCTAGAAGACTTTTGCAATGTTTGAGACTAGTAATCATGGTTTATTCAGGGACTCATGGGGTTTTAACTCTCTCCATCTCGTGGACCCTTTTGGCATCCAGATGAAGCCAGTAAGCTCTTTTCCAGAATATTTTCTATTCATAAAATGAAATAAAAATAAGGAAATTGATTATCTTGAAATAAAGATGATTTTTTTTCTCAACCTAGCTCACAGAAATCTCTGAAATCTATTTCACCTCAGGGAGAATCTCTGTTCTGCAAGAAGACACTCAAATAAGAGCTTTTGGAAAAATCTTTGGAGTGGCGATGTCTAAAACTGTACTGAGGTCTAAGACTCTCTTGGAGAAAAGAGGGTCAGAAGTCTTCAGGGAAAGAGAGGAAACCTTTGTATTGGATCTTGAAAAATGAGTGGAACTCTTCCTCTGAGCAGGAGGAGTAATGTGTAATTAGAAGGAATGATATAATTGAATCCTTTGAAGGCCCAAGGAGACCACTTTAAACAGTCCATCCATGGTTCTTCACCATGTCCTTTTTGTATACTCTAGTTTCTGATAATACAATTCTAAATCCTTTGCTAATTAATCATAATAGTAACTGTCATTTTATATAGTCTGTTATATATGTTATATAGACTGTTTGCACAGTCCCTAATTCATGGTATTTTAGAATTAAAGAACTTTGTTAAATATGGGTATTGGTGGTAGAGCCAGGACTGGAGTTAGGAAAGTGAGTCTTCCTGAGTTCAAATCTGGCCTCAGATACTTATTAGCTGTGTGACACTGGCCATGTCACTCAACCCTATTTGCCTCAGTTGCCTCATCTGTAAAATGGGCTGGAGAAGAAAATGGTATCTCTGCCAAGAAAACATCAAATGGAATCTCTAAGAGTCAGTTTGATAGCTAGAACTACCAAAAAAATAATCACAGGTATAATTAATTCATTTTATCAATTAAGAAACTGGCACTCAAATAAGAGAGAGTATGTGGGGAGTAGGGCAAAAGGGACTAGAAGGAGGAAGATGATCATAGGCAAACAGAGCAAAGGGAAATCTGCAGCTTTAGTCCCTCCTGGAAAAGGCAAGAAAACAGAAAAATTCTTCCATTTGTGAACTTTGCAATTTCCCAGGT
Source organism: Myrmecobius fasciatus (assembly GCA_023553655.1). Classification (NCBI taxonomy): domain Eukaryota; kingdom Metazoa; phylum Chordata; class Mammalia; order Dasyuromorphia; family Myrmecobiidae; genus Myrmecobius; species Myrmecobius fasciatus. The sequence goes on from JAJPUD010001100.1 coordinate 211,872, forward strand.
TTGCTAAAAAGCTAGGGAAGAGAGATTGGAACTATTGGTGAAAATGAGGGTTTGGGTTTCTTCTCCAAAATAACTCATGTTAATTCAATATGAAAATATTATGTTTTTAAGTTAAGAGCAATAACATATGGCATGAGCTGCTCCATGCCAAATGAAGAGGGATAATACTAAACACTTCAGTTTATCCAAGAGCCACTAGAGGGAAGCAGGCACATGCAAATTAAATTAGGTTCCTCTATAAACCATTCTTCCCCTGGGGCCAGAGCCTCCCCTATTCTAGCAGCAAGGACTGAAGTTCTATTGCCATGGAAACAGACCTAAACAAAGAGTAAATATGTCAACAATAGCCTTAGTTTAAATTATCCTTCTCTTCTAGTGTTTTGTGTTTTTTGATGCACGGAGGGCCACAGAGCCCTCCATGTGCAGGCTAGGGTCCCCACTTGGCCTGAGAAGTCTGGGGAGCACAAACCCTCCATTATTACTCCATGGGATCCCAGCACGTAGATGGGCTCAAACACTGGGATGCATTGTGAAGGACTCAGCTTTGGGAGAGAGAGAACCCTCTTTTCTGTCCTCAGCCTGTTCTCAATCTCCTCCAAGCTTCCCATCCTCCACCCCCTCTTCAAAAGGAGCAGCTGGAATCATCTCATGTGGACAACTCATAAGACTGACTGTCTCAGGCTCATGGAGTAGGATGGTCTCTAAAGTTAGGCACTTTTTGTTAAAGCTAATTCAGCTTTCATCAGTTTGAGGTTAGAATAGAGAGCCTAGAATAAGATACGTTATTTTGCGGCTTAAAGCTCAGCCCTGGAGGTGAGGAGATCCCTTGGCCTTCTAAGAACGGTCACTATGTCTGTGATGTGTTTGACTTATTTTTTTTTTTAATGCACTCTTAGTTGATGTCTGAAAAAGGCTCTAGCCAACACAGAGTTTACAGTAAAAATGACACGTGAGAACTGAGTGAACAATGAGGCATTTAATTTAAAACAAATTTTTAAATGTTTAAGGTTAGCAGAGATCTTGAATGATAATCCTGTCCAACTTCCATATTTGACAAAGAAATGGCTTTAGATAGTGGATTTCCCTAATTTCCCTAAGATCACATAGCTGATAAGTCATATAATATGGAGAAGGTCTAGGTAACAGGTCTCTTGATTTATCATATTTTAGTGTTTGCTCTACTATACATATAATTGTGTTAGGAAGTGCAGATTGAGTAGAAACATTCTTGATTTGGGACTCAACTAGAGACTGTGTAACCTTGAATAATTATTCTAACTTCTCTGGGTCTTCCTTATTTTCTCTATCAGAAATTGATAATAAATAGAAATTTATAAATGAATTTTTTTAAGAAAAACACCTTGGGGAAAAAATCACCATTCAATATAGATATTCTTAAAAAATAATAAATGAATAATAAAGACAACTTACATTATGGTATGAGAATTAAACCATGTCCATAAAATAAATTATTTTAAAAGGCTAAGATCAACCTTTAAACAGCTTAACTTCTTACCATTTTCACTTTCAAGGAGTCAGTATTGTCATTAGTCACTGTGAAGATTAGAATGTTTAGTTCATTGTACAAGAAAAAGAATAGTATTATAAAACTTTTAAAAGACACATACACTTGTACTTATGAAAGAGAGAAAAGAGATATCTTGCATCTCATCTCTTAAAGACAGGCAATTCTAAAAATGTCTTTCCTTGAAATTTGTCAACCCATGCTGGTTCCTGATACAAGAAAAATCCCATCTTGGTTGGAATTCCCCAAAATATAATTCCAGGATAGTATCATTTGATCTATAAACCAGAATAGAAGAAACTTAGTTTCTCAACAGGGAATTGTTATTGACCAAAAAAGATTTTATCCCATGGGCAGAAATTCTGGGAGTGTTAATTTCAATAGAAAGCATTACTTTTTACTATTCTACTATTACTACTACTACTACTACTACTACTACTACTACTACTACTACTACTACTACTA
>JAJPUD010001100.1:233252-258713 GCA_023553655.1 Myrmecobius fasciatus
GATTCAATGCATTCTTTTTCCATTTTGCCAGTTTTATTTTTCAGTGAATTGTTGTCTTTTTCCAATTCACCAATTTTGTTTTTCAGTGAACTGTTTTCTTTTTCCAATTCACCAGTCCTATTTTCCAGTTTTTGATATTTCTGTTGCTCTGATCTCAATTTATTTCCCCATTCTTCTTCTAGCTCTCTTTTGAGATTATTAATGCAATCATCCAGGTAAGCCTTCTGAAAGGGAGACCAACTTAAGTCTGCCTTTGTGGCTTCATCTGGGATTGTTTTCATAATGTCAGGATCTGGGGACTGTTCTATTTTTTCTCCATAAAAGCTTTCTATGGTGAGAGCTCTCTTCTGCTTCTTGCTCATGATTTAAAGTTGGGATATTGGTCAAAAGCAGAAACTGCAACAATTTGTATTTGCCCTGGGGCAGTTTGCCAAGTTGACTTCCGGTCTGAGGCTGGTCGGGCTAGATTCGCACTAGGACCACGTTTTCAGCTGCTCTCGATCCACCCTTTACCAAAGGCAGATCTGCCAAAGCACCTGCCCGCAAGCAGAGCAAAGTGGCCCAGGCGTCTCCCAGGGGCTTCCTGGGTGCCTAAAATCCTCCCCTCTATCTCAGCCCTGACTTCCGCCCAGGCTGGAGTCTGATTGCGAACAGCGGCCGATTTCCCCTGAGGCTAACCTTCTCTGGAATTCTTTCAAGTTAGATTTTTGATAGAAGTGCGTTGTAGTCCAAATGTTTGGCGGGGCCCTCACTCAAAAACCAGTTCGAAGGCTCACTTTGTCTGGGTCTGAGGGAAGGTCCCAGGAGTTCACAGAGAAAGCTGTCTGCAGTTCTCCCTCTTGGCTCCACCCCCCTGGTCATTTCTTATAGAATAATAATATTCCATAACATTCATATACCATAATTTACTCAGCCATTCTCCAAGTGATGGGCATCCATTCAGTTTCCAGTTTCTTGCCACTACAAAAAGGGCTGCCACAAACATTCTTACACATGTGGGTCCCTTTCATTTCTTTAAGATCTCTTTGGTATATAAGCCCAATAGAAACACTCCTGCGTCAAAGGATATGCACAGTTTGATAACTTTTTGAGTATAGTTCCAAATTGCTCTCCAGAATGGTTGGATCCTTTCACAGTTCCACCAAGAATGTATCAGTGGGACGTGACTCTTTTCAACAGTAAGGTGATTCAAGCCAGTTCCAATGGTCTTGTGATGAGAGTCATCTGCACCCAAAGAAGGACTGGGGGAACTGAATGTAGATCACAACATAATATTTTTACTTTTTTGTTGTTGTTTGCTTGCATTTTGTTTTCTTTCTCTTAGTTTCTTTTTTGATCTGAATTTTCTTGTGCAGCAGGATAATTATGGAAATACATATAAAAGAATTGCACATGTTTAGCATGCATTGGATTTCTTGCTGTTTAGGGGAGTGGGTGGGGGAAAGGGAGCGAAACTATTTGGAACACAAGGTTTTGCAAGGATGAATGTTGAAAATTATCTATGCATATGGTTTGAAAATAAAAAGCTTTAATAATAATAAAAAGACCAGCATCAATGTAATGGGTCCCCGAGAGCAGAAAACCATAAGGTGCCCAAAGGAGAAATGAATCAGCACATATCAGAAACAAAGCTGACCAAAGTTCTTTTGCCAATTAGCAGCAGAATTGGGCCCAAGACAAGTTGCTATATTTTCAACCTGAACAAGGTAGAGAAGCCAAGTTCTAATAATAATAATGATTAATAATTAATATAAAACTGCTGAGAGAGCATTTACAACAAATCACAGACTCACCTTGTCCTTTAATGATTTTTAACATTTATTTACATAACACAAACATAGGTGTTTTCAAGATTCCTATGCCTCAGAAACAGAAGTGTTTCAAATATAGCAGGGTTCAAATCCTTTCTCAATACAAACTATGGTTATGTGACTCTGTGAAAATTACCTAATGTCTAAGTGCTCTTTGCAACTCTCTCAGACAATAAATTGTAGAGAAAGTGCCAATTTGCATTGGTACAAGTTTCCTTTGAAGGAGTTGTCTGTAGCAATGAAACAATAATTACAATCCCAACCCTTATTCCAGACTTTGTGAAGTCAAGTGAGGGTTTAAAGTTTTATGAAAACTTTTATATATGGTAAAGATACTAAATTTAGTGGTAGTAGCTGCCCAAGCTCTGAGTGCGTTGTGGAATATAGGTTCTTTTAGTTGGAGCACATAAGAGTAGTATTTTTTTTCAAGGGATTTATTTATATATCCATTAATTTCATTTATTTTCCTTCATTTAATCTACAAATATTTACTGGCTGTAATATTCTGCCTGCCTTAAGGAGAAAACACAAATAGCACAACTTGACTTCTCCTCAGTTCTGAGTGCTTTAGAGGCCCAGCTGAATAATAGGGACACAATGAATGTTTATTGAATTGAATTGGACTATCTAAATTTTGTGTTTCCTCCAATATTTGGCATTTAGCCAGATATAGCTAGTTATCTAGCTCTGACTTTTTTTTAGAAAGATAGAGAATTGTAATCTTATTCTCAATGCCCTGTTTCTTTCAGTGTGTCCCTCACTGTGACTTTCTGGAGGACATACTTATATTGTCTGAATATAGCTATCAGCAAAGGGAAATCATCAAATTTTTTTGAAAAAAACATTACTTTCCTTTTTGTTCTTCTCTGTCCATCAGGAATCTTCTATGCTTTTCAGAACTCACCTGATCATTTTCTTTTTTCTGGGATCATTTCTCCATCTTTAGAATGAAAATAAAATTTCATACTAAAAACTTCACTCTAGTCCTTTCCAGAGAACATCTCATTTACTTTTCAAACTTCAGTTGTTGGCAAACTGAGGCAACTTCCAACTCTTTCTTTGCCAAATAATTTTTCTTATGTGTGGGTGGAATGCTCAAATAGCCATGAATGGCTTAATTAAATGCATTTCTCCCCTACAAATCCCCTATGGTGTACTCAATTTTTAATGGTATTTTATATTTCTTCATCTCTAGGACAACTAGTTTTGAATTTAAAAACAGGCCATTTCACCAAGGGAATATATTATTAGCACTGCTAAGGCAAAACATGCTTTCAAGTAAACTGGTCCTTCCTATTTTGTTACTGTATTTTGCCTTTGGAATTTCTAATTAGTTGGGGAAACGAAAGGAGTTTTTCATGGACCTTGGATTGCATAAAAATCTTTGAATTAGGAAGTGATTTAGTTCATTTTACAAAGGTTTTCTTGAAATGGTCAATTCTATTTCATCATTGAATCCTATACAAAACAGTGAAACTAAGGTTTCTTCTTCAGCCTACTCCCTATCTTGCCATTCTTCACTATAAATAACGATAGTCTCCCTTTTTATTGTTTCAAAAAGGACAGGTCTGGGGGCCTATAATTATCTTGAAATAAGCTATTTTTGTATCTATGGTAGCATACCTCAGACTTAATGAAATCCTACTTTTTAGCAGAAAAGAAAACTGCCCTTTCCCTTAGCTTATAAAGAGAATAATAATGGAATCCCATTGCCATGCCATTGTTACTTAACTTTTATGAAGTTCCCACAATGTGCTCAGAACCAAGTAATTTTTATTTGTTTATAATTTTTAAGGGTTTCTGCTAAATAGAAAGGCAAGGCAAATCAAAGGAAATAAGAAATGGAGAATATGCAAGACAGTTTATATTAAAAAGGGAAAAAACCCTTCTAAATAAAGACCTTTGGAAACACATCTTACTTAATGCAATTTGTAAGTAGGTCTATTACAAAGAATTTTTCCAACCAGGAAATATATAGCTCTCCCATTTCTGCCACCCATAGTTTATTATAATATTATCTTATGAGATAATACATGTGAGGGAGATTTGAAGAGCATGATGTACTACACAAATATTTATGAAAGAAAAGGCTTCAGCATAAGAAAAACCCAAAGATTTGAGTAGTGCAATGATGCTATAGAAAAAAAAAAAATGAGAGAACTTCCTAACATAAATCACAAGTATTCAAAACTCATTCAAAGTTGTGTTTGTTCATTGACAAACTGGTTTGGCCATCTGGACATACTCACCAGTAAACTCATATTTTGGGAATGAAATTAGACTTACAATTCATTTTTCTTGGACACTAATTGATTTACCTAAAAATTTTTTGTGTCAGTCGATGGCTTTGACAAGGAAGGCATTTATCATAATAACTTCATAGATTCTCATTAATATGAATACTCTATTAAAAAGGCATAGGGAATTTGTAATAATAATAAATAATAATAATCCTTTAAAGCTTGCAAAGAATTTTAAGTATGTTATCCCATGTATTCCTCATAACCACTTAAGTATTCCACATAACCTCACAATGACAAATATGATGCTAATATTTTCCTTAGTTTATAAATAGAGGGTCAAAGCTGAGAAAAGGTAAATGACTTGTCTAGGATCACACAGTGAGTAAGAGAGCATTTTGCTATGTACCAAGCACTATGGTAAGCAGCGGGGATACCAAGATAGGCAAAAATATGCTCCCTCCCCTCAAGGAATTCATATTTTCATGGTGGAAACAAAAGACAAACAGTAAGACATAAAAACCAAGATAATGTCAAAATGTTAGGAATGAGAAGGGGAAATATAGAAAGACTAACTGCAAAAGGTGGGATTTGAACTGAATCTTGGAACACAGAAGGTAGAAGTGAGGAATGACAGTTTTCTAGACATAGGGGAAAGCCAGTTAAGAATTATGCATTCAGAAGATTTAGTATTTTAGTATATGTGAAAAATAGCTAAAAAAAAAGATATCCAAGCCCCAGTTTTTAGTTTTTGTTTATGTCTTCTTATAAATTTTCCATATGGGGTCCATACAATGGTCTTTTTTTTCTCTAGATCTCTTCTTATTAGGTAGACACAAGTGAATTGAGTGAGTTGTCCTTTAGCTACTTTTGCTATGTGATGTTTTTTTTTAACAGTTTTATATATATTACATATAATATGTATGCATGTATATATGTGGTGTCCTTTGATATTCATTGGTATCATCAGAGAAACAAGTTCAGGCTTTAAATGTAAGAAAATGGAATTTTTTTTTCAAGAAAAATGGGTAATAACATCAACTATTTTGAAGAAAATATAAATCCATGCTTTTCAAATTAATGACATGTATGTATTTACAGAAATTACATAGCTTAGAGCCATATTTTTAATTAAATCCAGATTAATTGAATGGACACTCATTCAGCTTTTTTGCTTGGTGAATAACTTAAATAGACCAATATATGTGATCCCAGAGCACCAAACTGGATCATGTAAGGGATTGTCAAAACATTAGAGTTAAAGAGGAGAGGTAGTAAAGAAGCCTTCCCATCCAGACCATTGATTTCTAATTTTACAAATCAGGAAACTGAGACATCAAGGGAGAAGGTATACTGATGGTTGCTTAGTTCAAGGATGGTAGAATTGTCCTTCACTACCCAATTCCACAAAAATAGGGAGAGGAAAATGGGTAGAAAGCCAGCTGGGGGTAGTGCCTTTCATTTAGTTAAGGCAGTAGAGTGTTGTTTGTAGTGCAAATAGAATTGAAATCAGGAAAACCTAGGTTTGAATGCTTTTTCAGACACTTAAGTCATCTGTGTGAATCCTGGGCAAATCATTTATATTCTCCGTACCTCAGTTTTCTTTTCTTCTTCTTTCTTCTTTTTTTGCTTTTTTCTTCTTTCTTCTTCCTTCTTTTTCTTCTTTTGCTTCTTCTTTCTTCTTTTTCTTCTTCTTTTTTTTTTTACTAGCAGTACTTTTTTTATTTGAATTTTTTTTACCAGGAAAAAACATGCATTTTACAGTACCTTTAAACACAAGAATATGTTTACATTGACTTTTGAATTCAGTACATTTTGGAATGTTGGAATACTCATCAAACCCAATATAATATGCAACAACAGCAAAAGAGAGAGGAATGCATTCATTAGATTAGGACATTTTATATTTAAAAATACCCATAACAACAGCTTTGGAAAGATGATTAATTAAATCAAATCATTGAACTTTGTCTTTTTATTGCTACAGCAAATCAATACCATTTTATTATTGTACAACTTTTCATTTCTGAATATAACTGATTGTCTGACTATAACTGCTCATTCATTATAAATTTTCATGTGAACAAAACATTTAAAGATAATTTGGAGCACATTTATTGTGCTATGATCACAATGAGAAAATAGAAAATAAATTTATATGACATCAGTGGGCCTTAGTTTTCTTATCTATAAAATGCGGAATTGAGCTTATTGTTTTCTGTGGTTCCTTTTAACTCTTACATTTATGTTTCTATGAAGTCAAAGTACAAAGGAGTAAGCCAGTGTGCTTTCCCCCATTCCTCTGGATGAATTAAAAGATCAGAAGTGCTTGAGAGGAAGAAAGTTGGTAAGTTCAAAGCTTGGAGTTGGGGAGACCTTCTAATAGTAAACAACCCAAAAGAGATAAAAAACACTGGGGACACAAGTTCATGTGTGTGGGTCTGATCCTGGGACTTTGTGTGGGTCTGATCCTGGGACTTTGTATTGGTGAGAGTGACATACGTGTAGATATGTCTTCTGGAAGGTGCTGGTGAACGGGCCCTGAGGCTGGGCTAGCCCAGTCTGAAACCTTACTGTAATATTTCTGGGCAGCAGATGGGGTCCTCCAGCCAGCAACCCAGAATTCAATAAGCTCTAGCAGCAAAAGCTGGGACAGGAAGTGAGCCCATCCTGGAGCAGAAAGCCATCATGCAACTGACCAAACAGTTCATCCATCCTCTGTCTATTCATTTTCTCTAGTTGCCCTCCAATTCAGTGTGGTTATAACACTAGGCAGTCCACCTCTTCCTCCTTGTATAGTCAAAAAAGGCAATTATAGACAGAGTTTACCAATGCCTTTATACCATGTTGTTCATCTTAGATAGTCAAAGATGTTGCAGATGAGGTGATATAGCAGGCATCAAGCTGGGGACTATTCCCAGCCATGGTTCTCCTGCTGACGCAATTGGTCCCACTGGAAGATGTTCGAACTGGCTTACTTGTTCTTTGCCTGAATGATGGTGTAGCAATGCATCTGGCTTCTTTGCTGAGCATACAGTTCTTCAGGGATTGATCCAAAATTACATTGGCTATTTTGTCCAAATCCACAGCACCAGGTTCTTTGCAGGAAGTTTTCCATAACTTCTGGGTCTCAGTACCAAAGTTATGAATTTTATATTCTTCACAACCTGGCTCACCCATGACTGCCCAGTGCAGCCCCACTAGCAGCCTGGAGACAAGATTAGCTGGAGACAATACTTGCAGGGGCAAGGTTGTCCCTATCTTTCCATTATCTGCAAATGGATGTCAGATCAGCAAGGTCCTGGCATTATAGTTCCCTCAGCAGCCTGGGATTGGAGCCATCATCCAGCTTGACCCAGCCTCAAGATTCACATTTTTTGAGGCTTCTTAGTACTAGACATATTGGGTCTCTCTTCAAAATTTTTGTTTCCAAAAAGAAAAACAACAAATAGACTATTAAAATAAAATGAACTATAATAACCTAAACATAATTATATTATTAAAAACATTTTGATATTTCAAAAATCAAATAAATGTATTATTCTGTTATTATATAAATACTTAAAAACATTTTATATTCTAATTTAAGATTTAATAGTTTCCAAATCATCTCTGAGGGAAAAAAAAATCAACAAAATGAGATGTTCATTTGGCAATCCTTTCCTATTTTCTTTCTACTCCTGTCTCTTTTGAATGTTGTGAAGGATATTTGTTTCTTTTTTTTTTTAGCATTATCTAATAATCCAGTTGTTAATCATCCTTCCTTCAGTGTTCTTGAAGAGAAGATCCATATTGCTGAGTAAGGCAAGGACAAGGAAAGAGAATGATCTACGAAGTTGGTCCTCTTCCTTATAGTGGATTCCTAGGACTCTGAGCTCATAGCTTCCCTCTGATACATATTACTTTGGGCAAGAAATCTAAATGAACCTCAGCTTCTCATCTAAAATGAGTAGGTCAGATTAGATTCCCTTTAAAGTTCCGTCCAATTCTCAATCTTTAATTAGAATATTCTATGATCTTAAAACTTTTTGTGATATAAAACATTAAATGGCTGCAAAAAAGGGTATAAAAGGTATATGAAAGGGGTATAAAATATAAAAGGGATATAAAAGGGAAAATTATCCTCCATAGGTTTATCAGATAAAATATCTAGAATTGAAAATTCCTGGTACACAAAATGGCTATTTAGGCCAACATTCCCCTCTTGCTAATAGAATTTAGACTGAAAATTAAGTAACTTCCCAAAAGTCACACAAGTAGCAAGTGTCAGAAATAGATTGGACACATTTTAGATTAATTCTATTAACCTTAAGAACTTTAGCACACTTTGAGACGCCTGATGCCTAATCAATGTCATGACCTTGGGTAGGGAACTATTGATTCATAATCCTTCTCTCCATTATGTGAAGAAAAAAAAATCCTATAACCTCTTGGGTTATCAATGATTTTCTTTCATGTAGCATTTAAAACTGAATCTGGATTCTTTGAATCTATGCTCTAAACAATATTGCAGGTAACAAGGTCATTTTGGAGTCATGAATACATGGTGGATTCATGAGCTATGGTTTTGTGGTCTACAAAGGTCTCATAGATCCTCTTCTTTTATTGACCCAAAACTAAAAGGGCATATTTTTACTTTCAGTCAAGCCCTTTCTACAAAAAAAGGAACACTTTACTTAAATAAATAATAAAACATACAGCAGTAACCAAGAATATATTTTTTAAAAATATATAATTATAGCAAATTTATAGAAGCACAAACACCTAAGTATCTTGAGTCATTATTTTCAGCCCAACTCTTTTTAACCCATCCCCTTTCCAAGTTTTCTAAAAATGTGTGCAGAAAGAATTTACCTTTATCCTTACTTGACTTGGCTGGGTTTTCCTGTGACTCTGAAACTCGTGTCTAGCTATAACAAATATGATAATACCAGAAGACTTTTAGCATATACTTAACAAACTGTGTGAGTAAGCTTTCTTTTTGACATTTCAAACTTTTCATCATATATTCCATTCCTACTTTTTCAGTCTTCTTACATGTTATTTCACTTTACAATCCAGTAGTGTCATGTTTTGTCCATAATGGATCTCCAATTTATCTTTTGAATGTGTGTGTGTGTATGTGTGTGTATGTGTATGCGTGTGTGTAATTTTCACATAATTGTTTGCATGTTGTCTCCCTTGTTAGATTGTTAGCTCATTGAGGAAAAGAGCTATTATGTTCCCTGTACTCGGCACAGTGCCTGGCCCATGATAATTGCTTAATAAATATGTTTTGCCTTGACTTGAATTGTTGACATGATCAAGTCTGTTTCCATATCTGTAAAATAGCAATAATTTTTGTAGCACCATAGTTACTGCATTGTTATATATAAAGTTCTTCATAAATCATATAAATGTCAAATGTTATATTAATCATTATTATTCCATTTACTCATCTTCATTTTAGAAGAAGAAATATCACTTTTTTTTCTTTTCAAGGACAAACAATAACAATAATTTTGCATATTCAAGTTCTTTACTTATGGTCTACTTTTTGTTTCAGACATATATGTTATTTGAGACAACAATAAAAAGGCTAATTTTTGTAAGTGACAAATAAAATAATTTATGTGTGCGTAGTAAACAATATCTAATCTACAGCTGTTACTGGAAAATTTGTATGTTCCAAAGAAAATACAGAAGTAGACCATAAGAGTTTATAGATCTCACCAGCAGCAAATATAGTTCATAAAAAAGATTATTTTGCTGTTGTTAAAAAAAAGCCACACATTTGCTATATCTGAGCTTCTAATTTAACCATTGTTGTTTGGTATTTCCAAAAAATATAATTTAGGGGTATTCCCTCTACTCAATGAGATCACAACCCTTTTAAACATTAGCAAAGGGGTTATTAACCTGGAGTTCATAAATTGCCAAAACTAAATTATATTTCAACACAATTGGCTTCCTTTGCAATACTTCTTATTTTTTGCATTTAAAATATTATTCTGACTGCATCCATAGACTTTCTCAGGCTGCCAAAAAGTTAGCCCATGACACACAAAAAAAGTTTAGAACTGCTTCATTATATGTTTTTTGTTGTTGTTGTTGTTGTTGTTCTACTTAGTGGTTATGGCATTGTTGGAAAGACACATCTTTGTGCCTCAGGCTCTTCATTTTCACAAATGAATGTATGAAACTTGAATGAGATCCTGCTAAATTTTATACCCAATGAAATAGGAAATATACTTGAAGCATTTTGCAGACTTTAGTAGGACCATAAATGTGAGTTCTATTGAAGTGAGAGGACCTGGGAGTAAACTCTTATATGATTGTTATCATCTGTGTACCACCTTGGGAACATCACTTAACCTCACTGGCTCAGTTTCCCTATCTGTAAACAAAAGAGTTGAATTCCATGGATTTTGAGATTGATTCCAGGTCTAAATTATATTCATGAATTATTCTGGGTGAAATAACAATTATTGAATCAAATTTAGCTTGCTTAGTCTTTTCCTGACACTTCCCCATCAGGTCTATGTATCATAAAGCTTGTCCTGATTTGTTCCACTTTCCAGTACCTTCCAGATCAGATAAGCACTTATGAAGCATAATTTTTCAGAAGCCAGGATCTCCTGCAGACCACAATGAGGCATCAGACTTAGTCTTAGTTAGGGATAAGAATTGAACCTGTGATTTAATTGGCATAGGAAACTCCAGGTAAGCCAAACTTCCTCTAGGAATGCAAATCAGCATCTTCTCTGACACTTAGTCTTAGTGACTTACCTAGAGCAATAAAAAACTAATTGACTTGTCTAGACACATAGAGTCATTATCTGTCAAAAGCAAGACTCAGAACCTGTATCTAGCTTTTGATATTATCTCTCTGTTCACTACACCTTCAAATTATCTTCAAAATATATTCAATTTAAAAGTCAATTATCTGTGATCAACCCTTGAGCCATTTTTATTTGAAATTATGGGATAATTTTTCCATAATGTTTTGAATAAATTTAATAGAAATTAATAGGTATTGCTTCTACCATTGGAAAGAATGACCTGTGTCATTTTTTCACATGGTATTGTGAACAAAGTGTTTGATTTGGCGGCAAGGACACCTGAGTTCAAATCCTGCCTCTGCTACCTCTAACTGAGTGATAACCTCTCTAAACCTCAGTTTCCTCATTCAAAAAACAGGAATATCTAAATATCTGTTTTTGTAGGAGTCATATATTTTGTATATACACACATACATGCATATATATATATATGTAAAGAACTTTGAATCTTTAAAAGTGTTTTATAGATGATGTTGGTCAAGATGATAAAGAAGGTCAAAGTGATTTTAAAAAGGTGATAAAGAAGAGAGAACATGAGAATTAGGCCTAGTTATTCAATAGCCATAGTCTTGGGCAACAATTAATGCTTTTATCACAGGTTAAAGGTACAGAACCCCAGGAACAAACTGAAAACATAGCTAGAGAAGATGGAAGACAGAAAATACAACCAGCAAGATAATTGAAATGGAGAGACTCACACAGTTCAAAAGGCTGTGGAGGATGGACACATACCAGGCTGGTTGGACTTAGGCATTCAGTGTGGGGAAAATGGGTTGAGTTCTTGTACAATTTTTAATATTGGCCAAACTGGAGTAGGCACTGGGGCCATTGGCCAGGAAATTACCAACTTGGAGAGGTACAAGATTGCTGACTCATGCTTGGGGGTTAACAAATAGTTAACAAATCCCTTGCCTGTGGAGAAAAAGGGAGTTTGGTCACTTTTTGATGGTCCTATTTTGACAACAAGATTCAGGGCTTTTTTGTTTGTTTGTTTCTAAATTTCCCAGGGGCATCTTCATTTGGTTTGAGAAGGCTACTGTATTCCCTACACTATTAGAAACAGTTATATGACTCTAAATAAGTGATCCTGAAAATGTCAAATCTTTTCTATCAGTGAACTGTATTAATAGATGCTCCTTTAGTATATTTAAGGATATAAGTAATACTTACTATGTTTGCATAATTGACAAATAGTTTACAAAATTACATACAATGAAGTGTAACTGAATAGCATTTATCCATATAGCTTGTCCCCACCTCAACATCGAATTAGTTGGCATAAACATATATGTATGAAAAAACAATTCTTGCATAAATCATTTAAAAGCAATTTTTATACATAGTAGAAAAATTTACAAACAGTTATTTAAACATTCACTTACTAATTGTGTGACTAGGCAAATCACTTAACCCTGTTTTCCTCAATTTGTCATAAGTAAAATGTTCTAAAGAAGGAATGGTAAAACACTCCAGTTCCAAGAAAATCTCAAATAGAGTCATGGAGAGTTAGACACAATTAAACAACTAAAAAGAACATGACCAAACACAACAGGAACAATTTAGTATTTTTTTTCATTTGTTTGCTTCAACTAGCCAAAATAATTTGATTGTGGCCAGACCTTCTGAAATCAGTAACTGAAAATGAAGGACTTTGGGTTTCAATTTGTCCTAACTTTGATAAATATGTTAATGAACAGTTTAATAGCCTGAAGAAGTAATATTTTATGGAGAAGGAAGAAATTTAAAAGGCACTGGATTAGAATTCAAAGAAACTGGATTGTAATACTTCTTTGACCTCAAGCAAGTCAACACATGCACAGGTTTTAGCTTTCCAATCTATCAAATGAAGGAGTTGGATTTCATCATCTTTAACATTGTAATATGTTTTGAATAATATGTTTAGAGGATCTCTGAAGTCCCTGAAGCCCTGAAAATTATAATTGACTCTAAAGATCAGTGTTTTTTCAGAGTCATATATTTTAGTGAATATATGAGGCAGAATTTGAATTCTATTTTCCCTCCTTATTCCAGGCTCAGTATTCTAAATGTGTATCACCCAATTGACTTTGGAGGTCAACAAAGTCATTCTACTCATTTTACAATTGAGGAAATTGATTCATAGAAGATCTTATTAATTTGTCTAGGTTAACATAACAAATATTTGAAACAAAATTCAAACTGATGTCTTCTGATTCCAAGTCACTATATATTACAACATGTGTAGAGTATAAATTTCTTGAGGGTATACATTGTTTTCACCTTTCTGATTTTTCTTCAGACATTGGTACCATGTCTGGAATATAATCAACATGTAATTAATGCTCAATTGATTGGTTGATCACCAAACACATTACATGGCATTTCTTTTTCTTTTCTTTTTTTTTTTTTTTTTTTTGCTGAGGCAATTGGGGTTAAATGACTTGCCCAGGGTCACACAGCTAGGAAATGTTAAGTGTCTCAGAGCAGATTTAAACTCAGGTCCTCCTGACTTCAGGGCTGGTGTTCTATCCACTGTGCCACCTAGCTGCCCCCATGGCATTTCTTTAAAGAACAGATTTCATCAATAAATTCTTAGAAAATAGTAAATATTTTGAATCCAATTCACAGACAGAATATTTTTCTCAGCAATGTCCCTTTGTAATGTATGGCTTATTTAGGAAATTCATTATAAAACTTTAATTGTTTTTATACACTGCTCTAATTTTTAAAAGGACAATAATTACATATTCCAAGAGAACATAGATAAGAAATCAAATGTAATGGAAAACCCAATTCTTACATTTAATAAGAACTTAATGAAGGTATATGGAATGAAACAGAATGGATTTATGAAGCAAAAGGATTAAGCAGGAAACTTCATTCCACAGTAAAAAAAAGACAATAGAAAGGATTGTCTTAATTCATTTGGCATATGCATAACAAAGCAAACGATGACAAAATCAATTTAACATTCTGGAATTCTAATTCATCATGAATGGTCTAGGGTATTTTTCCATGTGCAGTAGCATTCACAAACAATTTAGAAAGTGAATTTTTTTTTGCAATCAGACTTTCCATATTAAAGATCAAACATTCAAGTTTCTTTTTTGTAGCTAGTGGACAACTTGCTGTTGATTCTAGATGAGAAGAGATTAAACTATATATCATATGCACATATCTATCTTTATGTATTCCTACAAATACATATACACTTATGTGTGGAGATATATATATATATATATACACATATACAGTGTAGATTGTATGTACATACATACATAAAGTATGTATTTTTTTAAATTTTTTCTCAGAAATGAGCATGCAGTGACATGGAAGTGACAAAGACTCTAGTAATATATGATTCTAGGAATCCTGATATTGGTTCTTAGTTCCATTCCAGCTTACTATTCCCTTTGTATTTAAAGGGGAAAAAATCAAAGTCAATAAAATATAGATTAATGAACAAAAATACTACCATTAGAACTGCAAGTGGTATAGGTTATAGAAACCTTTCCTCACTGGTGATCCATTTTCTGTTTCTAGGAAAGATAGCTAACTCAATGGATAACATAAAAAGTGTCTCACAAAAACTCTTCTGCAAAAACAATGGATAGAATCTAATGAGAGAAATTTAAAAGGTTAAGAAATATAAAATGCTATACTTTTACTCAAAAAGTTGACTTTACAAGCATCAAATTGAGGGGTCATGTTGAGAGAAAAATTTGTATTAAAAAAGACTGATGAAGGGGAGAATTAATGCAACATAATCTTGATAATAAACAACAGTGAGTCTTTCAGGAGAAAAAAAAGCTATTTTAATTTTGGGTAGCATTAGACAATAGTCTCATTGTTATCTTTCCTTGTCATCACATTTAGAGAATTATGTTCAATTCTGAGTCCTATAATTTAGTAATGGAATTGGTAAGCTAGAGAGCATCTAGAGGAATAGGACATTATTGCTATATATCTACATAAATCTATATAACAAATATATATATATATATTGATATATAAACATAAAATATATATGTATAATATATATATAGATATATAAACATAAAATATATATGTATAATATATATATATGTACATATATAAAACAATCTGCATTCCTGGAGGGAACTTGTGAATCAGTGAGATTCCAGGTCCATTTGAGTCTAGAAGAAGGCAAACAAAATGATGAAGAGTCATGGAGAGGCTACTTATGAGGAGCAGTTGAAAGAATTAAGGAAATTTATTTGAGAAAAGAGAAGATTCAAGTTGTACATGATCATTCTCATCATGCACTAGAAGAAGAGTTGAATTGATTCTATTTGTTCCCAGAGGAAAGAACCAAGTACAAAAAATGGAGACTATACATACATCTAGATTTGATGTATGGGAAAATTTTTCTAATATTTAGAGCTGTCTAAAAGCAGAATGGACTCTCTTGGGATGATGTGGCTTTCTACAGTATAAGTTTTTAAGCAGACCCTGGATGATCACTTGAGTGTATTGCCATGGAGATTGTTTTTATTGGATTAGTTAGACAGGAAGTTGTTAAGATTTCTTCCCAACTCTGAAATTTTGTGTTTGTGATTATTCTTATTTGTTATAACTCAGTAAGGAAAAGGATCAGACATTTATCTGTTAAAGACTATATTCTTTGTGTCTAGATTTTAATTAGTCTTTCTTCTCTATAGCTCCCATTTCTCATTCCCTGTTTTCTTAAGAACTACTCACAGAGTCAGTTCAAGTATACAAATTGTACACTAGTACAATAATGAGTAGTGGTAAGTGACACAGCCCCAGATTCAGAAATATTCATCTTCTTGAGTTCAAGCTTGCCTTAGACACTTACTATCTGTGTGACCTTGGACAAGTCATTTAACCCTATTTGCCTCAGTTCCTCATCTGTTAAATGAGCTGAAGAAGGAAATGGCAAACCACCCCACTAACTTTGCTAAGAAAACCACAAATGGAGTCATGAAGAGCCAGATAGGATTGAAACAATTGAACAATTACAACAAAATAATAATAATGGATCTCAGAGTACAGCATACATATATCCATATAAGATGGATGCCAAGGGGAAGATCATCTTTTTCATAGTAAATTGTGTAGTTTTTGAGTTGCAGTTTATTCCAGGAACTATCATCATTCCAGTTTTTATTTTGTTTTTCCCATCTCTTGATTTATGATTCTTATAGCTAGTTCACCTTATGGCCACCCTCCAGTCCTGTAGACAAGCTATCTTAAGTTTAGTTCTGGTTTTCTTCTTAATTGAAGTCCTTCTATTTCATTGAATGATCTCTTTCCATCCTTATATTCTTCTTAATGTTGCTGAATAAGTGATTCCTGGTTGTAGTCTTGACTCATTTGCCTTCCAGAATATCATATTCTATGACATTCAAACTTTTAATGTTGCAGTTCTAAATCCTGTGTAATCTTGATTGTGCTTCACCAATATTTGAAGTGTTTCTTTCTGGTTACTTCAGCATATTTTCCCTTCATGTGATCTGTTATTTGGCTATAATGTTCTTTGGAGTTTTTAATTCTATGATCTCTTTCCTGAAATGATTGATAAAATTCTTTTAATGCCTATTTTATTCTGTGGTTCCAGATTATCAGTACAGTTTTTCTTTTTTTTAAAAAAACAGCTTTTTATTTTCAAAATAAATGCAAAGATAGTTTTCAACATTCACCCTTGCAAAACCTTGTGTTCCAAATTTATTAATTAATTTTTATTTTCTAGCAGAATCTGTTCCTTGGTGCTATAGTCCTGAAATTTAGCCACGATATTCCTTGGGGTCTTAATTTTGGGGTCTCTTTCAGGAGGTGATCGGTGAATTCTTTCAATGGTGATTTTGCCCTTTGATTCTACAATCTCAGGGCAGTTTTCTTTCAGGATTTCCTGGAAGATAGTGTTTAGATTCTTTTTTTCATCATGGCTTGGATATTTTTCTAGTTGATTAAACCTGACTTTATTTGTGTGGGAAGTGTTTTGTAATTGTGTTCATATAATTCCTGATTTTGCCTTGGCAGGTAGACTCCCAAATATTTTATATAGCGACAGTTATTTTAAATAGAATTTCCCTTTGTATCTCTTCCTGCTGGACTTAGTTGGTAGTATGTAAAAATGTTGCTGATAAAAAAAATGCTGTGCATTTATTTTGTTTCCTGTGACTTTGCTAAAGTTGTGAATTATTTCTAGTAGGTTTTTAGTTGATTCTCTAGGATTCTCTAAGTATACTGTCATATCATCTGCAAATAGTGATAATTTTCCCCTCATTATCTACTCTTAATTCCTTTAATTTATTTTTTCTTCTCTTATTGCTAATGCTACCATTTCTAATACAATATTGAATAATAATGGTGATAGTGGGCAACCTTGTTTCATCCCGATTTAATTGTGAATGCTTCTAGTTAATCCCCATTTACATATGATGCTTGTTGATGGTTTTAGATGCTCAACATTTTAAGGAAAAGTCCATTTATTGTTATGCTCTCTAGTGTTTTTAATTTTAATAAAAATGGATGTTGCATTTTGTCAAATGCTTTTTCTGTATTTATTGAAATAATCATATGATTTCTGTTTGGCTATTGATATAGTCAGTTTTCCTAATATTGAACCAACTCTGCATTCCTGGTATAAATCCTACTTGGTCATGGTGTTTTATCCTGGGAATCTCTTTGCTAATATTTTATTTAAGATTTTTGCATCAATATTCACTAGGGAAATTGGTCTATAATTTTCTTTCTCTTCTTTGACTCTACCTGGTTTAGGTATCAGCACCATATTTGCATCATAAAAGGAATTTAATTCCTTTTTTCCCTATTTTTTCAAATAGTTTGCATAATATTGGAATTAATTATTTTTAAATGTTTGGTAGAATTCACTTTTTAATCCATTTGACTCTGGAGATTGTTTCTTAGGAAGTTGGTTAGTAGCTCATCCAGTTTCTTTTTTTTTAAAATGGAATTAATTCAGTAACTTATTTCTTCCTCTGTTAATTGGGGCAATCTATATTTTTGTAAATATTCAGCCATTTTGCTTAGATTATCAGATTTCTTAGGATACAGTTGATCAAAATATCTCCTAGTTTTTGCTCTAATTTTCCCTTCATTCATGAAAAGTTCATCCTTTTCAATTTTGATACTAGGAATATAATTTTCTTCTTTCCTTTTTCTAACTCAATTAATTAAAAGTCTATCAATTTTGTTGTTTTTATCATAAAAGCAATTCTGATTTTTGTTTATTAGTTCAATAATTTTCTTACTTTCAAGTTTATTAATCTCCCTTTTTATTTTTAGAATTTCAAATTTGGAATTTAATTGGGTGTTTTAGTTTTTTTTTTCCTAACTTGTTTTAGTTGCATATCTAATTTATTGATCTCTTTCTCTATTTTATTCAAGTATCTAGAAATATAAAATTTCCTTTAAAAACTGCTTTTGCTTCACTCCATATATTTTGATATGATGTCTCATTATTGTCATTCTCTTGGATGAAATTCTCAATTTTTTCTATAATTTATTGTTTCACCCCCTTGTTCTTTAGGATTAGATTTTTTTTTGCAATTAATTTTTCTTACATTTCCCCCTGACTCTTTATTATATGTAACTTTATTGCATCATGATCTTAAAAAGAGACATTTACTATTTCTCCCTTTCTGCATTTTGATGTGCAGTTTCCATATACTGTCAAGAAAAAGACATTCCTTTCTGCATACATTCAGTTTTCTCCCAAAGTTTATCTACCATACCTAATTTTTCTAAAACTCTATTATTTCCTTCACTTCTTTCTTATTTGTTTTGTGGTTAGATTTATCTAGTTCTGAGAGAGCAAGGTTGGGATCTGCCACTAGTATAGTTTTGCTGTTAAATTTCTTCTTGCAACTCTCTTAACTTCTCCTCTAGGAAATCAGATGCTATACTACTTGATGCATATACGTTTAGTATTAATATTATTTTGTAACCTATGGTATCCTTTAGCAAGATGTTGTTTCCTTCCTTATATCTTTTAATTAATTTTTTTTTTGCTTTTGCTTGATCTGAGATCAGAATAGCTGCTCCTATTTTTTTTACTTCAGCAGAAGCATAATAGATCCTGTTCTAACCTTTTAGCTTGAGTCTGTATGTATCACTCTGCTTTAAATATCTTTCTTGTACACAATATATTGTAGGATTCTAATTTTTAATTTAGTGTGCTGTTTCCATTTTATGAGAAATCCCATTCACATTCATAGTTAAAATTGCTAATTCTGTATTTCTAGCCATCTTATTTTCCCCAAGTTATACTTTTCTCTTTCCTTTCCCCCTTTCCCTTCTGTTTCTGTTCTCCTTTCTATTACCTCCCCTTTTTCTTTCTTTTTTCTCCTCCTACTTCCCTATAGGATAAGACAAATTTTTATATCAAACTAAATATGTCTAATATTCTCTCTTTGAGCCAAATCCTATGAGATTAAGGTTCATACAATGCTCATCCCCCTCCATTTTTTCCTCAATTGTAACAGGTCTTTCTGCTTCTTCATGTGATATAATTTACCCCATTTTACCTCTTCTTTTCTCTTCTTCCATTACAGTCTCGTTTCTAAACCTGGTTTCTTTTTTATATCATGGTATCAAATATAGCTACACTCTCTAAGAATACCTCTAACAAAGATATCATCTTCCAATATACAGATGTAAACATTTTAACCTTTAAAAACATTGTGTTTTTTCTTCCTTTTTTATATTTTTATGCTTCTCTTGAGTTCTCTATTTGAAGATCAAATTTTCTGTTCAGCTCTAGAGTTTTTATCAAAAATAAATGGAAATCTCCTATTTTATTGAATGTCCATCTTTATTTTCCAGAAAAAATAATGCTTAATTTTGCTGGATAGTTGATTCTTGGCTGTATTCCAAGTTCCTTTGCCCTTGAAAATATTATATTCCAGGTCCTTCAGTCCTTTAAAGTAGAAGCTGCTAGTTTCTGAGTAATTCTGATTGTAGCTCCTTGGTATTTCAATTGTTTCTTTCTGACTGATTGAAGTATTTTCTTCTTGATCTGACAATTCTGGAATTTAGCTACAGTATTCCTTGAAGCTTTCATTTTGGGGACTCTTTCTGGAGGTGATCAGTGGATTCTTTCACTGGTTATTTTGCCATCTGGTTCTAGGACACCAGGGCAGTTTTCCTTGATTATTTCTTGACACATATTGTCTAGGCTCTCTCTCTTTTTTTCACTGCAGTTTTCAGGTAGTTCAATTATTCTTTATTGTCTCTCCTGGATCTATTTTCCAGGTCAGTTGTTTTTCCAATGAGATATTTTACACTTTTTTCTATTTTTTTTGTTTTGTTTGACTGATTTTTGATGTCTTATTGAGTCATTCATTTCATTTGTTCAATTCTTATTTTTAATGAATTATTTCTTCAGTTTTTTTTACTTCTTTTTACATTTGGCCAATTGAACTTTTAAATGAGTTGTTTTTTCGTTGGATTTTTTTTCCATTTCACAAATTCTGTTTTTCAAGGAGTTTTCTTTTTCCATTTCACCAAAATTGTTTTTTTAAAGAAGTGATTTTCTTCAGACAATTGTGTTTCCTTTTCCAGAGTTCACGTTTTCTTTCCCTATTTTTCTTCTCACTCTCTTTTAAGATTTTTTTTTGAATTCTTCTAAGAGAACCTTTTGAGAAGGAAATCAACTTATAGCACCCTTTCAGGTATCATCTTTTTGTTTTTGTGTTTAGTATCCTGAGGGTTTGAGGTGTGTTCTTTCCTGTGTCCACAACAAACTATCTATGGTCAAAGCTCTTTTTTCTTTTTTGCTCATTTTTAAAGGTTGAGGTCTGCTCTTAGAGCAAGGTAGAGATTGTCCCAAGCTTCCTCTACAGGGAACAGTGGCTTCATGCTGCCCCAGGCCTGGTGCTGCTGGTTTCTTTCTCATGGTGGATGGGTGTGCCTAATTTTCATTTGTTATGCTGGGGTTCAGGGGCTCATTATTCGCCTTCTGTAATTATTTTGGAGATCTCACAGCTAGTCTGTTGATACCCTGGCTTCTGAGCTAGAATAGTAAGTACTGTTATATTTTGGCTAAGAGTCTCCCAGTAGATTTTTCCTGCACATGAGGCCTCTTCACCCTGAATCACCCTGTGCTTCATCTGCATAGGGCTGCAAACTTCTCATCCTCTTCCTGCTGGATTGAGACAGATCTTTCCTCAAATTTTTCCAAAATATCTTCTGCTGGAAATTTGTTACTCTCCAAATATTTGTTGGTTCTGTTACTCCAAAACACATTCAGAGATTTGATCTGGTGTTGATCTGAGGGAAGACAGGAAGAGCTCAAAGCCCTGTGTACTCTCTTCCATCTTGGCTCTGCCTACCAGTTGACATAGGACAATTTTTAAAAATATTTTCTTGAAAGATGTTGTGCAGATACTTCTTTTGATCATAGCTTTTAATGTAGTCCAATGATTTTGACATTGTCTCCAATGGATCTATTTTCCAGGTCAGGTTTTTTTTTTTTTTTTTCCCATTGAGTCTTTTACATTTTCTTCTATTCCATTTTTTAGGGGTGGAATTTTTTTTATTGATTCTTGATATCTTACAGAGCCATTAGTTTCCTTTTGCTTAATTCTAACTTTTTTTTTAAGCTTTTTATTTGTATAACATATGTATGGGTAGTTCCCCAACCTTGATCTTTACAAAGCTTTCCAATACAAATTTTACCCCCAGTCCCCTCCCCTCCCCCAGATGGCAGGAAGTCCACTACATGTTAATAATGTTGAAATGCTTGAGAAGTTATGCAAGAAAAATCCTATCTACAAGAAAAAAAAAAAAGAATCAGAGAAAGGCAACACAATGCAAGCGAATGTCAATAGAGATCATGAAAATGTTACGTTGTGGTCCATATTTCATGTCCCTCTTTCTGGGTGTATATGGTTTTCTTCAGTGAACAACTGGAACTGGTTTGAGACAATTCTTTATTGCAGAGAGCCATGTCCATCAGAATTGATCATCATGTAATACTGTTGTTGCTGTGCATGATGATCTCCTGGTTCTGCTCGTTTCACTCAGCATCAGTTCATGCAAGTCTCTCCAGGCCTCTCTGAAATCGTCCTGCTGGTCGTTTCTTACAAAACAATAATATTCCATAACATTCATATACCATAATTTATTCAGCCACTCTCCAATTGATGGGCATCCCTTCAGTTTCCAGTTTCTAGCCACTACAAAAAGGGCTGCCACAAACATTCTTGCACATGTGGGTCCCTTTCCCTCCTCTAAGATCTCTTTGGGATATAGGCCCAGTAGAAACACTGCTGGGTCAAAGGGTATGCACAGTTTGACAACTTTTTGAGCATAGCTCCAAATTGCTCTCCAGAATGGTTGGATCCTTTCACAGTTCCACCAACAATGTATTAGTGTCCCAGCCCTCCCACATCCCCTCCAACATTCATCGTTATCTTTTCCTGTCATTTTAGCCAATCTGACAGGTGTGTAGTGGTATCTAAGAGTTGTCTTAATTTGCATTTCTCTGATCAATAGTGATTTGGAGCAACTTTTCATATGACTAGAGATGGTTTTAATTTCATCATCTGAAAATTGTCTGTTCATATCCCTTGACCATTTATCTATTGAAGAGTGGCTTGAATTCTTATATATATGAGACAATTCTCTATATATTTTAGAAATGAGGCCTTTATGAGAACCATTAAATGTAAAGATGATTTCCCAATTAGATGCTTCCCTCCTAATCTTGTCTGCATTTGTTTTGTTTGTACAGAAACTTTTTAACTTAATATAGTCAAAATTATCCATCTGGTGTTCAATTAGGAGTTCCAAGTCTTCTTTGGACATAAATTTGTTCCACCTC
Organism: Myrmecobius fasciatus; assembly: GCA_023553655.1. Lineage (NCBI taxonomy): Eukaryota > Metazoa > Chordata > Mammalia > Dasyuromorphia > Myrmecobiidae > Myrmecobius > Myrmecobius fasciatus. The sequence goes on from JAJPUD010001100.1 coordinate 255,937, forward strand.
CACAGGTCTGAGAGATAAATTATATTACGTTCCTCTAACTTGCTTACAAAGTCCCTCTTTATATCTAGATCATGAACCCATTTAGATCTTATCTTGGTATGTGGTGTTAGGTATGGGTCAAGCCCTAATTTCTTCCACACTAGTTTCCAATTTTCCCAGCAGTTTTTGCCAAATAGAGAGTATTTATCCCAAAAGCTGTGTTCTTTGGGTTTATCGAACACTAGATTGTTAAGGTTAATGCCTAGGTTGTCCTGATAACCTATCCTGTGCCACTGATCCACTGCTCTATTTCTTAGCCAGCACCAAACGGTTTTGATGACCGCTGCTTTATAATATAGTTTTAGATCTGGTACAGCAAGGCCACCTTCATCTGCCTTTTTTTTTCATTAATCCCCTTGAAATCCTTGACCTTTTGTTCTTCCAAATGAACTTTGCTACTATTTTTTCTAGATCTGTAAAATAATTTCTTGGGAGTTTGATTGGTATGGCACTAAATAAGTAGATTAGTTTGGGTAGTATTGTCATTTTTATTATGTTCGCTCTGCCTACCCATGAGCACTTAATATTTTTCCAATTGATTAGGTCTGATTTTATTTGTGTGGAAAGTGTTTTGTAATTTAGTTCGTATAGTTTCTGACTTTTCCTTGGCAGATAGATTCCCAAATATTTTATCCTATCATCTGCTATTTGGAATGAAATTTCTTTTTGTATCTCCTGCTGCTGAACTTTGTTGGTAATATATAAAAATGCTGATGATTTATGTGGATTAATTTTGAATCCTGCAACTTTGCCAAAGTTGTGAATTGTTTCTAGTAGTTTTTTAGTTGAGTCTCTAGGGTTCTCTAAGTATACCATCATGTCATCTGCAAAGAGTGATAATTTGGTTTCTTCATTACCTACTCTGATTCCTTTTATCTCTTTTTCTTCTCTTATTGCTAAAGCTAACATTTCTAATACAATATTAAATAGTAATGGTGACAGTGGGCAGCCTTGTTTCACTCCTGATCTTATTGGGAATGGTTTTAGTTTGTCTCCATTACATATGATGCTTGCTGATGGTTTTAAATAGATGCTACTGATCATTTTAAGGAAAAGCCCATTTATTCCTATACTCTCTAGTGTTTTTAATAGGAAAGGGTGTTGGATTTTGTCAAAGGCTTTTTCTGCATCTATTGAGATAATCATATGGTTTTTGTTAATTTGGTTATTAATATAATTAATTATGCTGATAGTTTTCCTAATATTGAACCAGCCCTGCATCCCTGGTATAAATCCTACTTGGTCATAGTGTACTATCCTGGGGATGACTTTCTGTAATCTCATGGCTAATATCTTATTTAAAATTTTTGCATCAATATTCATTAGGGAAATTGGTCTATAGTTTTCTTTCTCTGTTTTTACCCTACCTGGTTTAGCTATCAGCACCATATCGGTTTCATAGAAGGATTCTGGCAGTATACCTTCTGTCCCTAATTTCTCAAATAGTTTGTGTAGTATTGGAATTAATTGTTCTTTGAATGTTTGGTAGAATTCACATGTAAATCCATCTGGCCCAGGAGATTTTTTCTTAGGGAGTTGGTTAATGGCTTGTTCTATTTCTTTTTCTAATATGGGACTATTTAAATAATTTATATCCTCTTCTGTTAACCTCGGCAATCTATATTTTTGTAGATATTCCTCCATTTCATTCAGATTTTCAAACTTACTGGCATAAAGTTGGGCAAAGTAACTCCTAATTATTGCTTTAATTTCCTCTTCATTGGAGGAAAGTTCTCCCTTATTCTTGAGACTAACAATTTGATTTTCCTCTTTCCTTTTTCTTATCAAATTAACTAAAGGCTTATCTATTTTGTTAGTTTTTTCATAGAACCAACTCTTAGTTTTATTTATTAACTCAATAGTTTTCTTATTTTCGATTTTATTAATTTCTCCTTTTACTTTTAGAATTTCCAATTTGGTATTAATTGAGGGTTTTTAATTTGTTCTTTTTCTAGTTTTTTCAATAATAAGCCCAATTCATTGATCTTTTCTTTCTCTATTTTATGCAAGTAAGCATCTAGAGATATAAAATTGCCCCTTAAAACCGCTTTGGCCGAATCCCACAAATTTTGGTATGTTGTCTCCTTATTGTCATTCTCCTGGATGAAATTATTGATTGTGTCTATGATTTGCTCTTTCACCCATTCATTCTTCAGGATTAGATTATTTAACTTCCAATTACCTTTTGGTTTATTTTCTCCTGGCCTTATATTGCATGTGATTTTTATTGCATCATGATCTGAAAAGGATGCATTTACTATTTCTGCCTTTCTGCATTTGATTTTAAGGTTTTTATGCCCTAATACATGGTCAATTTTTGTATAGGTTCCATGGACTGCTGAGAAAAAAGTAAACTCCCTACTGTCTCCATTCAACTTTCTCCATAGATCTGTCATACCTAACTTTTCTAACAATTGGTTTATCTCCCTAGTTTCTTTCTTATTTATTTTGTAGTTTGATTTATCTAATTCTGAGAGAGCAAGGTTGAGATCCCCCACTAGTATCGTTTGGCTGTCTATTTCTTCTTGCATCTCTCTTAATTTCTCCCCTAGGAATTTGTGTGCTATTGCACTTGGTGCATATATATTTAGTATAGATATTGCTACATTATCTATGGTACCCTTTAATAAAATAGAGTTTCCTTCCTTATCTCTTTTGATTAGATCTATCTTGGCTTTTACTTGATCTGAGATAAGGATTGCTACCCCTGCTTTTTTTTGTTCACCTGAAGCATAATA
>JAJPUD010001100.1:264080-290166 GCA_023553655.1 Myrmecobius fasciatus
CTTTTGCAGAGCATCATATCCTTCTTGCAAGATACTGTATCCTTCTTGCACTGATTTCAATTTATCTTCCCATTTATCCTCCAGCTCTCTTTTGAGGTTCTTTATGCAATCTTCCAGAAAGGCCTTTTGAAACGGGGACCAGTGATGGTCGTTGCTGTTTTTTTCTGGATTTTTGTCTAAAGAAACCTCTGTATCTGAGGTCGTTTCTTTGCCTTGATAAAAGCTGTCTATGGTGAGAGCTCTCTTTTGTTTCTTCATCATTTTTTTTTAGACAGAGTGGATATCTCTTTAAGGTAGGGGAAAAAAAAAACCTCGGCTGAAGACGCTTTGCCCTGGGGCACTTCAGCGAGTTGACTTAAGGTGCTGGGCCGGTGGGGGCTAGGTCCGAATTACTCCTTAAACAAGGCAAGTCTGCCAGAACACCTGTCCCCAATCAGGGCAGAGTGTCCCGAGTGCCTCAGATAAACTCCAGGTGTTTGGAATTTGGAGTTTGGAGTTTGGAATTTCTTCCACGATGAGCCGAGCTGAGTCCCACCCTCACTTCCGGCCTGCACAGTTGTCATCTATTTATCTCTCTGTCTGAGTCCGACTAACCTGATATGAAGTTATCCAGAGAGCAGTGTCCAAATATTTCTGAGTTCATTGACTGGAAGATCAGTTCAGAGGCTTATTTTATTGTTGATTTGAGAGAAGATCGGAGGAGAGGCAGAAAGTCACCTTTTCACTCTGCCATCTTGGCTCCGCCCCCTTAATTCTAACTTTTAAGAAGTTGTTTTCCTCAATTAGCTTTTATGCTTTCTTTTCTATTTAACCAGTTGTCTTCTTCAGTGGGTTTTTGTAATTCCTTTTCCATTTGGCCAATTCTACTTTTTAAGCAACTGTTCTCTTTTTCAAGCTTTCCCTCCCCATAATTCAGTTGCATCACTTTCATTTCTTCTCCCAGTTTTTCTTCTACTTTGCCTATGCAGTTTCTAAGCTCCTTTTTGAGCTCTTCCTTGAGTTTTTCCTGGACTTTAGACCACTTCTCATTTATTTTTTAATTTTGCCTGTAGGTATTTTGACACTGTTTTTCTCTTCTGAGTTTGTGTCTTAATCTTCCCTGTCACCATAATAACTTTTTGTGGTCAAATTCTTCTTCTTTCTATTTATTTATTTATTTTTTTGCTAAGCTTTTTTGGCCTTTTCCCTTTCTTTTAAATTTGAGTTCTGCTCCCAGAATGAAACAAGGACTTCAATGGCTGCAGACCCTGGCTGTTTTTGTTTGTTTGTTTGTTTTTTTGTTTTGTTTTTTGTGCTTCACTGATGTATCTCTGAGGCCCATGGGGGATCTTCATGAATGGTGCAGTGCTGGGGAGGTTGGGTGAAGGTGACTAGTACTACTGGAGGACATAAAGGTCTGATGTTTTATCTGGTGCTGAACTGGAGCCCTAGTGATGGTTTCTTTATGTATGCTGAGGTCAGTGGAATGTTTCTGCATTTTCCTGGGGATATACTAAAGTATGTGATAGTTTGGCTGCTGGCAACTGTGCATTTTTCCAGGGCTATGCTGGCCCAGTGAGGGTCTGTTTGCTGCCTATTTTCTTAGATACCCAAAGGACAGGGACTACCTGTTGCCTAGGACAACACTGAAACATATAGAGGCCTGGTCACTGAAGGTAGCCTATTTTCATGTGGTTATACTAAAGTACCTGGAGATTCTCAGAACTGGAGTCTGTTTGATTCTTTAACTATACTATACTGAGGCATGGGTGGGGATGGCAGGTGCTGGTGTTGGCACCTGCTCCATGGCACTGGTGCTCAGGATGTACTACTGGTTTACTTATTTAGAGTTTGCTGCTGCTTGCTGGGATTCTTCCTGTTCTGAACTCCATTCCCCCTTTACATGAATGAGACAGATCTTTCCTACCAATCTTATAAAGATTGGCCTCAAAGATTGTTTCACACTGTTTTTTGCTGGATTTGTTTGGGATAACATTTTTATTCTTTGAAAGTGAATATGTTTGGTTGTTTGGAGGTGAATATGGGAAAGTTATGACAATTTACCACATCCTCTGATATTTTGACTTCTAGAAATCCCTGTAAGATTTTTATTTATATCTTTTCATGAATTCTAAAAAGGCAATATAACCCTTCTCCACTTAGGAAATGAGGAAGCCCATATAAAGCAAGTTCTCTTTTTATGGATTATACAGTGATCCTGTTGGGAGGCATAAAGAGACTCTGACATAATCTGAGAGTCATATGTGAAGTCTGTCTATTAAAAGACCATTTCTCTTGATCCCTTTCTTCCTCCTGCTATGACCTCAAGATCCTCTCATTTAAGGTTCCAATTACCAAATCAGTGATCTTGTCTTTCTAGAAATTCAGTTGCATCTTTATTTTTTCTGGTATGAAAGCACATAATACCTCCCTGTTCCCCCTTTTAAAAATAATAAGAAAATGTTTTAATATTATCCTATAGGTAGCTTTTACCCTAATCTAAAAGGGAAGCCCCATCTTTACTAAACTATCAATTTCTAAGTTTTTAAGCCCAAATAATTAATTGGTCCATAAGCAAGGTTTCACAAGTCATTATATTTTCCCAGTCTATGAGTTAACATGGAAGCAGCTATGTTAAACGTTTAATGGTCAATTATTATCTCCATAATATATTCATTCAAATGTTTTGATTGGACATTTAGACATTTATTAGTCACTTGTTTATTATTACACAAATTTATGGAACTATTAAGTGGAACATCCTGGCTAGTTGTAAGGGAAAGAATAATAGTTCTAAAAAGCATTTAGTTTAGATTTTGTTAGAAGTTTACCCCATGCTGTTCATATTGTTTATGAGAACCAAAATTATTCAAGAAACTTTAAACAAGCAGCTAAAAAGCTTCTCTGAAAAAAAAAAAATCACTCCCTCTGCAAATCGAGAAAATGATATTTGGAGAAAAACAATAGCCATATGAGAATTGGTTGAAGTAATTTAAAAGATTTGGTTACTCTAAAGAAGAAAAGACTGAGGGAGAGGTGATAAGGAAATGAAAGTTGTCATGTTTCAAGAGCTATCAACAGGAAGAGGGACTGGAATGTATGCAGAATAAAACACATGTTTTTGTACATGGCTAATATGGGGATTTATTTTCCTTTACACACACACACATATCCCATATGTATGTTTGTATGTATGTTCATGTTCATGTATATATTATATATATGCACATATACATTACATATATACATATATATTACAAAGGCATTTTTTTTTTACATTTCAGGGAGGATTATATATATATATATACATATATATTACACACATATATATATTTATATATATATATATTACAAAGGCATTGTTTTTCTTTTACATTTCAGGGAGGATAAAATGTATGCTTATTAATAAAAATAATTTAATTATTTACAAAAATGAGTTAACTTTTTAAAAAACTATATAAAATAGGTTTGTTCTCCTTGGTCCCAGAGAACAGAATTAGTAGAGGGAGATTTCAGAAATGTAAATATGGTCTTGATATAAGGACAACTTTCTTAAAACTATTCCAAAATGCCATGAGTTGCCATAGGAGGAAGTAAGTTTCCCTTCATTGGAAGTATTCAAATGGAGAATGTTTGTCTGCTTATTTAGTGTTTTATGCTTTCAAGTATGTTATAACAGGGATTTATTTTGGAGTGTAAACTTAGAAATTATCTAAGGCCTTTGCCAATTCAGACATTCTGTGATTTTGTGAAACTCACCCCTGCAAATTGCTTCAGATGGTTACCCAAATTCTCTTGATGAGCAAGAGGTCTGCTTTCTAAATCTTCTGTTTTAAAACAATAATTTATAAATCTACTCCTTACTCTGTTCTAATTTAATGTATAACACAAAGTTTCTTAAATCATTAAAACTTTAAATTTAGTTTTGCATTCCTTTGGGAAGAGTTGTTGTAGAGATGACACAATTGTCTGTGATTCTATTCATTGAATAAAAAAAAAAATTAATCACCATCCCATCACCACTATCTATTAATCTGATCATCACCCAGAAGAGAGGTAGAGTAGATTCTTTAGAGAGGATTTAATTAAAAAGGTGGACCTGACTAGGTTTTGAGGAACATTTGGGTCTTTTGTCCTACCTATAGGGAAGAGGGTAGAAAAATTCTACTTTCTGGAAATTCTATTAGTCCTATAAAGAAGTTTTATATGCAACAGCAAAAACAACAAGGGTAAATTTAGTCCTACATCTGTCCTTTTTGCTATAAATTTCCGACCTAAAATCATTATTAAGGCAATGGTTTCAACTGTTGAAAATAAAATGAGATTTGGGTGGAAATTTACACTTTAGTTACTCAATATAGAGCTCTTCACCTCAACCTGCTTCTATTTTTTGTAACAAGGCAAGGTGAAGAGTAGTCTCCTATTTCCCTGCTTTAACTATAAATAATGAACTATAGGGTATGGGGACACAGAAATGCCAAAAGATGAGTTTATTTAGAAGACTAATTAAATAGACAGATGAATTCCTCATAAGCTGACTACAATGTTTTCTGCTTGGTCCAAGATCTCAAACCACTTCATAAAAAAATCCACCTGGTACTTAAATAATTAAATTTCTTTGGAAGAGTTCCAAGCCATATCTTCTAAATATGCCAGATTCTACTCCACAGAAATTAGCACATTAAAGTTCCAGTGAGTATTCCTTGTAACCTGTTTAGTGAGCCCTTTAAGACTGCAAGTTATATGGGGCAGGACTAATATAGAATCTTGCCTGTAATTGTTATTTAATGGAGGAATGATAAATGATGTCTTGAAAATTGTAGATGTCTTGAAAAGCAACATGAAATAAAGGATTCTTAAATCCTGCACATGTAATAACTGTGAAAAAGCTTTCTACTAACAGAAAAGTCTAATGAATGTAATCAATATAGGAGAGCTTTAGGCTAGAATACACTTTTCATTATCAGGAAAATCTATTGAAGAAGTCTTATAATTATAATAAAAGATGAATGGCTACCTATTGCTTATATGGTATAATATAAAATCCTCAGTTTGGAATTTAATGACCTTCCAGTCTGTCCTCCAACTACATTTTGGGATTTTATTTCATATTACTCTCATTAATACAGTCTACTTTGCAGCCAAACTGGCCAACTTATTCTTTTGTAAACATTTCTTGCTCCCAGGATACTTACTGCACATAAAATCCCATATACCTTCAATGATACTCTTTCTCACCTCCATTTTTAGAATCCTTGTGTTCTTTAAGAACCAATTCAGATATTTCCTCCAAAGAGAAGCTATTCTTGATCACACTTGTCAAACTGCCCTTCCTCTGAGTTACATGTGTGTCTCTTAATAGAAATAAATTGTTTAGGTTAGGTAGTTTCTTTTTTCCATCCTTGTATTCCCAGAATTTATCTTGCATGCATAAGACAACTAAAAGTAATTATTGAATTGAATCTCCTCAAATATTTTCTGATTTAAAGTCTTTTTTTCATTATTTTCCTCTGAGGAGGATATTCTGAGTTCATTTGTCTGTTTGCTATATTTTGATTGATTTAGTGTCTTGGTATTCCCAAAGCATCAAAAGGATAACTTTCTCCAGAGACCATAGATAGTCCAGGATGACAATTTACACAATTCCTGGTTTTACTCAAGATTTAGACATACTCTCCTGCTCTTAATTTAAATCTTTAAACAGGCTTTCTCTTCTGAGATCCTGGGCACTGAGTGTGTCTTAAAGTTACATGAGGAAATCCACAACTGTTTAAAGCTTCTATTCTGTCCATATAAATGCTATGGTAATGTCTGAAATATTAACCTACTTTTTTGAGGGCTCTTCAACTAAGAAGGACAAAGAAATGGTTTTCCACCTTTATTCCTGGTAGAAACTGCTCTTTTATTGATCAGAAAGCAAATGCTACTCTGTTTTCTTGTGCTAATATTGACACAGCTCAGTTCAGCCGAGGTCTTAATGCAAGACATAAGCACTAACTCTTGGTTGTCACTACACATATGTAATGTCTTAAATTTGTAAAGAAAAAAAAAAAAGAAAGAAGCTGGAAAGTGAGAATGGGATAAAGGGTCATTGACACAGGGGAAACTGATCAAATTAGTGGCCAGATCTGAGTCTTTATTAGGAAAACATATTACAGAGACTGTTTTAGACTTTTTTTTAAAGAGATGTCATAATTTTTGGAGAGACATATTAGTGACCTAAATAATAGTTTCTCTTTAAAGTATAGGTTATCTTTATGCCCAATCAACAAGCATTTATTAAACAATCAGTCAAAAGGCACTATGGGTAAGCAGTAGGTATACAAAGGAAGGCAAAAACAATTTCTGTCCTAAAGGAATGCGTATGTGTGTGTGTATTCTTTCTGTCTGTCTCTTTCTCTAAATTATATTTTTCCAAAATTCATGCAAAAACAATTTTTTATCTTTTTTTATAATTTTGAATTCTAAATTATCTTCTACCCTCCTACCCTCTGCTTAAGATAGCAAGTAATTTTGATAAAGGTAATGCACATGAAATCATGAAAACCTATTTCTATATTGCTCATGTTTTGAAAGAAAAAAAGACAGGCCAAAAAAACCAACAAAAAAAAAACAAACCCACGAAGAATAAATAAAGTAAAAAAAAAAAAAAATAAGGGTTCTATCTGCATTCACATTCCATCCATTCTTTCTCTGGAGGTGGAATAGTATTTTCATCATAGATCCTTCAGAATTGTCTTGAATCTGTGCTGATGGGAATAGCTAAATTATTCTCATTTGATCATTGTACAATATTGCTATTACTGTGTACAATGTTTCCCTGGTTCTGCTTACTTCACTAGTAATATTTCATGTCTTTTAAGATTTTTCTGAAAGCATCCTGCTCATCACTTCCTTTTTTTTTCTCATCACAAATACATACCATAGTTTATTGACTCATTTCCTTCAATTCCTTTTTTTTTGTCCTGAGAAGAGAGATGTATGAATATTTTTTGTACATATAGGTTATTTTCCTTTCTGAGGGAATATCTTTTGGTATTCATGCCTAGTAAGAGTGTAATTGTGAGAAAAGATTTATAGCCCTTTGGCTTTTATTTTTTATATTTTTTTTAATAAATTTGACTCAGTTCCCTCTGTATTTGAGAAATGAGGCCTTGTCAGAGAAACTTGCCTTGATTTTTTTTTTACAATTACTATCAGATTTTATTTATTCCCATATATTCTCTCTCTTCTCCCTCCTCAAAAGTGTTTTGGTACTGACGACTTCTTCCCCCAATATGCTCTCTCTTTTTTCACCCTTCCCCCTTTCTATATCCCATTCCTCTCCTATTTTCCTACAGGGTAAGACAGATTTCTATATCTATATTGACTATGTATATTATTTCCTCTTTGAGTCAATTCTGATGAGGGTAAGGTTCACTCCCTCCTCCTTTACTCCCTCCTCCACTGTAAAATCTTTTTCTGGATTTTTTTTAAATGGCAGTTAATTTGCACCATTCTACTTCTTCCTTTCCCTTTCTTACAATACATTCCTCTCACTCTTTAATTTCATCAATTTTTAAAAAGATATTATCCCTTCATATTCACTCATACTTGTTCCCTTTGTCTACATATACTCCTTCTGTTATAACAATTAGAAAATTCTAATGTTACAAGTATCTTCCATCCATGTGAGAATGTGAACAGATTAACTTTATTAAGACCCTTATGTTATCATTTTTCTGATTATCTCCATATCTTCTCCAGAGATTTGTATCTGAAAATCATATTTTCCATTCAGCTCTGGTCTTTCCAACATGGATGCTTGAAAATTCACTATTTCATTGAATGACCACTTTTTCCTCTGAAGCATTATACTCAGTTTTGCTGGACTGGTGACTCTTGGTTGTAATCTTAGCTTCATTGCTCTCTAGAATATTATATTCCACCCAACAGGCCCTTTATATAGAAGCTATTTAATCTTGTGTTATTCTGACTATGGTTCCACAATACTTGAATTGTATCTTTCTGGAACCTTGCAGTATTTTCTCCTTGACCTAAGAGTTCTAGAATTTAGCTATAATATTTCTGGAAGTTTTCATTTTTGGATCTCTTTTAGGGGGTGATCGGTAGATTCATTCAATTTCTATTTTACCCTCTTACTCTAGAATATCAGGACAGTTTTCCTTGATAGTTTCTTGAAAGATGATGTCAAGGTTCTTTTTTTTTAATTATGACTTTGAGGTAGAAAAATAATTTTTATATTCCCTCTCTTGGTTCTATTTTCTAGGTCAGTTGTTTCCAATGAGATATTTAACAATTTTCCCTACTTTTGGTTTTGCTTTATTGTATCTTTATTTCTCATAAAGTCTCTAACATTCATTTGCTCAATTTCAAATTTTAAGGAATTATTTTTCTTAGTGAACTTTTGTTTCTCCTTTCCCAATTGGCCAATTTTTATTTTTAAGGCATTTTTCTCTTCATTAGCTTTTTGTATTTCCTTTTGCACTACTTTCACTTCTTTTTCTATTTTTCCTCTCTCTCTTACTTGATTTTCAAAATCTCTTTTGGGCTCTTCTATGGCCTGAGCTCAATTCTTTTTTCTTGGAAGCCTTGGATGTAGGAGCTTTGATTTTGTTATCCTCTTCTGAATATGTGTTTTGATATTCTTAGTAACCATAATAACCTTCAGTGATCAGAAACTTTTTCTGTTGACTGTTCATTTTCATAGCCTATTACTTGATTTTTAACTCTTTGTTAAAGTAGGGTTCTGTTTCCAAGTTGGAGGGTGAACTGTGATTTTTTTTTTCCTATTGCTTCTGTTGAGTCTTGCATTTGAAAGTCAATTTTTTTATTCAACTCTAGTTTTTTTCATCTGTAATATTTGAGTCTTTTTTTGTTGTTGTTGAAGATCCATTTTTTTTTCTGCTGAAGGATTAACTCAGTTTTGCTTGATAATGATTCTTGATTGTAATCTTAGCTCTTTTACCCTCCAGAACAGAAAATTTCAAGCCCCACCTTTCTATTCTTTATTGTATAAGTTGCTAAATCTTGTGCAGTTCTAATATAGGCTTCAAAATATTTGAATTTTTTTCTGGCTGCTTGTAATATTTTCTTCTTGACTTGGGCATTCTGAAATTTGGCTATAATATTTTTGGAAATTTTCATTTTGGGATCTTTTTCAGGAGGTGATTGGTAGATTCAATTTCAATTTTACCCCCTGGTTCTAGAGTGTCAAGGCAGTTTTCCTTTCTAATTTCTTGAAAGATGCTGTCTAGGCTTTAAAAAAAAAAATAATGGCTATCAAAAAGTCAAATAATCCTTAAATTATCTCTCTAGGATCTATTTTCCAGGTCAGTTGTCTTCCCAATGATATATTTCACATTTTCTTTTATTCTTTTGATTTTGTTTTGTTGCTTTTTGATGCCTCATAAAACCATTAGTTTCCACTAGTCCAATTCTAATTTTTTAAGAAATTATTTTCTTTAAGGAGCTTTTGTACCTCCTTTTCTATTTAGTCAATTATGCTTTTTAAGGAATTTTTCTTTTTAGTTCAAGTATGTGTGTGTGTGTGTGTGTGTATGTGTGTGTATTACCATTTAGCCTATTAAGGCTTTTTTTTTTTAAGACTTTTTTTTAGCAGCTTTTTGCGTGTGTGTGCTTCTTTTACCAAACTGCTACCACCTCTTTTTCATGACTTTCTAGAATCACTCTAATTTCTTTTCCCAGTTTTTCTTCTACCTCTACTATTTGATTTGTGTACTCTTCCAAGAATACTTTTTGAACCTGAGACCAATTAACATTTTTTCTTTTGAGGGTTTGGCTGTATCAGTTTTGACTTTATTGTCTTCTGAATTTGTGTTTTGATTTTCTCTGTCACTATAGTAATTTTCAGTTGTCAGGTTCTTCTCTCTCCACATCCCCCTCATTTTCCCTCATCTATTTTTAAACTTGATTTTATGTTAAGATTGCACTCTGCTCCTAGGTGGAGGGGGTACTCTCTCCAAGCTTGTGTGTGTGTGTGTGTGTGTGTGTGTGTGTGTGTATGTGTGTGTGTGTGTTGCTGCTTTCAGAGCTAGTTTTGGGAGTCTGGAAGTTTTTAATTCTTTCAAGATGGTATGATTTATAGAGAGATGTTTTTGCTATTCTGCTGCTCTATTTTCTGATTTATAAGTGGCATTAAGTACATTTTTCCACCCCATAATTATGGCAATGGTTCCTGTTCCTATTTATCTGTCCTCTTTATCTTGGGACTGTGACCCAGGTTTGTGATCTAGATCCACACATGAGCATTACAATTGAGTTCTGCTCCCAGGGTCAGCAAAGGAACTCCTACAATTTCCTTCTGATCCATTGTCTGATTCTCTTTTAGTTTGTGGATTGAGAGCTCTTGAAATTGCTACTGCCCAGCTGATTCAGGTTTCCCCAAGGCCTGCTGCTAATTTGCCAGAGCCCAATCTGTGCTGTAGCAGCCTGCTCTGGATTATGCTCCATTCTTCACTGATGTGGCCTGCCAACCTTATAAGTTTTCTTGGGCTAGAAAATTGTTTTATCCCATCTTTTTGTAAATTCTGCCTTCTTGAATTCATTTTGAGGTTTATTTAAAGTTGTTAAGAAGGGAATTTGGTAGAGCTTGGACAAGTCCCTGCCTTTTCTCTGCTATCTGGGCTCTGCCCCTTTATAACAATTCTTGCTAGATTTGTTTTCTAATAGAATGCTTCTCAGTTAGTAAATCAAAAAGAATTCAGTGGTGTGTTTTAGTGATCTATCCTTTCTGTTCAGCCTCCTCTTCTCATACAAATTCTACTTATATTTCTCTATATTATCTAACTCTCAGTTCCTTAGTATAAGAATTAGGAGAGCTAATTTGGCAGTACACGGGAAAAAAAAAAAAAAAACAAAAACAAAAACAAAACCAAAAACTATTTGGAGTCTAGTCTAGTTTTCTTAGGAAGGGATCTTAGAGTTTATTTAGACCAGTAGTCTCCAAACAGGGAAATATGATTTACCCCAAAGGATATGTGATTGCACCACATGGTAGCAAAACATATCATATCCTATGTTTCCTGGAATAGCCAGTTAGGGGACTTATGTACAACACAATGACCTTTGCTTATATTTCTTTTTACTCTCTCTTGTCACCTTCCTCTAAGCTGCTGATCCTATGCTTTATGAGTCAGGAACCAGCTATTCAGGGTATTATTTTCAGAAATTTCTTACATTTTTCCCCTTCAAATCCAAATGTTTCCTACTCTCTTTAATTTTGGGGGATAGATCTGAGAGAGGGATGTTGAGATCCCCCACTATTATAGTTTTGCTGTCTATTTCTTCTTGCATCTCTCTGAACTTTTCCTCTAGGAATTTCTATGCTATACCACTTGGTGCATATATGTTTAATATTGATATTGCTTCATTATCTATTGTACCCTTTAGTAAGATATAGTTTCCTTCCTTGTCTCTTTTAATTAGATCTATCTTTGCTTTTACCTGATCTAAAATCAGGATTGCTACCTCTGTTTTTTTATGTTCACCTGAAGCATAATAGATTCTGCTCCAACCTTTTACCTTCACCCTGTATGTGTCTCTATGCTTAAGATGTGTTTCTTGTAAACAATATATTGTTGGATTCTGTTTTTTAATCCAGTCTAGTATCCACTTCTGCTTTATGGGAGAGTTCATTCCATTAACATTCACAGTTAAAATAACTGATTCTGTATTTCCTGCCATCTTATTTACCCTAGGTTATTTTTTTCTCTTTCCTATTCCCTATCCCTCCTCCCTAGTATTTTGCTTTTGATAAACACTTCCTTCAAACAATCCTTCCCCTTTAGAGCTCCACGCCCTTTTTTACACCTTTCTCTCAATTCTTCTGTTTTCCCTTCTATTAGTCTATTCCCTTTCTTTCTCCACTTTCCCTCCTGTTTCCTTATAAAGTAGGGCAAGTTTCTTTGTGATACCCAATATGTCTATTTGCAGGATACAGAATAAATCCACATAAATTATCAGCATTTTTATACATCACTAACAAAATCCAACAGCAAGAGATACAAAGAGAAATTCCATTCAAAATAACTTTCAATAGTATAAAATATCTGGGAATATATCTGCCAAGGGAAAGTCAGGATCTATATGAGCAAAACTACAAAATACTCTCCACACAAATAAAGTCAGATCTAAACAATTGGGAAAATATCAAGTGCTCTTGGATAGGTCGAGCAAATATAACAAAGATGGCAATACTACCTAAACTAATCTATTTATTTAATGCTATACCAATCGAACTCCCAAGAAATTACTTTACTGACCTAGAAAAAATAACAACAAAATTCATCTGGAAAAACAAAAGGTCAAGAATTTCAAGGGAATTAATGTAAAAAAAAAAAGCAAATGAAGGTGGCCTAGCTGTACCAGATCTAAAGCTATATTATAAAGCAATGGTCATCAAAATCATTTGGTACTGGCTAAGAAACAGAGTAGTGGATCAGTGGAATAGGTTAGGTTCACAGGACAAAATAGTCAATGACAACAGTAATCTAGTGTTTGATAAACCCAAAGATCCCAGCTTTTGGGATAAAAATTCACTATTTGACAAAAACTGCTGGGAAAATTGGAAACTAGTATGGAAGAAACTAGGCAGTGACCCATACCTAACACCGTAAACCAAGATAAGGTCAAAATGGATCCATGATCTAGACATAAAACATGATATTATAAACAAATTAGAACAATGTAGAATGGTTTAGCTTTCAGACCTGTGGAGGAGGAAGGAATTTGTGACCAAAGAAAAACTAGAGATCATCATTAATCACAAAATAGGTAATTTTGACTATATCAAGTTAAAAAGTTTTTGTACAAGCAAAATGAATGCAGACAAAATTAGAAGGGAAGCAATAAACTGGGAAAACATTTTTACATTCAAAGATTCTGATAAAGGCCTCATTTCTAAAATATATAGAGAATTGCCTCAAATATATAAGAATTCAAGCCATTCTCCAATTGATAAATGGTCAAAAGATATGAACAGATAATTTTCAGATGAGGAAATTGTAACTTTCTAGTCACATAAAAAGGTGCTCCAAATCACTATTGATCAGATAAATGCAAATTAAGACAACTCTGAGATACCACTACACTCCTGTCAAATTGGCTAAGAGGACAGGAAAAGATAATGACAAATGTTGGAGGGGATGTGGGAAAACTGGGACATTGATACATTGTTGGTGGAACTGTGAAGGGATCCAACCATTCTGGAGAGAAATCTGGAACTATGCTCAAAAAGTTATCAAACTGTGCATACCATTTGACCCAGCAATGTTTCTACTGGGCCTATATCCCAAAGAGATCTTAAAGGAGGGAAAGGGACCCATATATGCAAAAATGTTTGTGGCAGCCCTTTTTGTAGTGGTAAGAAACTGGAAACTGAAAGGATGCCCATCAATTGGAGAGTGGCTGAATAAATTATGGTATATGAATGTTATGGAATATTATTGTTCTATAAGAAACCTCCAGCAGGATGATTTCAGAGAAGCCTGGAGAGACTTGCATGAACTGATGCTGAGTGAAATCAGCAGAACCAGGAGAACATTATATATAGCAACAAGACTATATGATGATCAATTCTGATGGACATGTTTCTCTTCAACAATGATGTGATTCAAACTAGTTCCTATTGTTCAGCAATGAAGATAGTCATATAGATCCAGAGAGAAGCCTGTGGGAACTTAGTGTGGACCAGAACACAACATTTTAATGCTTTCTGTGAATATTTCCTTGCATTTTGTTTTCCTTCCTAGGTTGTTTGTTTTTTTTTTTTCTTTCTTTCTAGATCTGAATTTTCTTGTGCAGTAAGATAACTGTATAGATATGTATAAATATATTGGATTTGTCATATAATTTAATATATTAAGCATGTATTAGATTACCTGTCATCTAGGGGTGGAGGTGGGGGGAAGGAGGGAAAAAGCTTGTAACAAAATTAAAGTTTTGCAAAGGTCAACATAGAAAAATCACTCATATGTTCTATAAATAAAAATCTTTTAATAATTTTTTAAAAGAGAGAAATTTAAAAAAATAATAATTAAAAAAAATTTGAGGGATAGACAACCACTTTTTCTGTGGCAAATTTAAAATGTAAAGTTGGTCAAGTTACTTAAGTCATTTGGGAAGCCTTGACTTTTAGAATTTTTTTTTCATTCATGAAGATTATTTACATCACTAGTTATATTTACTTAGAATAAATGTTTACTACCCTGAAACATCAGTGAAATTGGGTGGTATTATTTTCATGATAGTTTAATGTGATTATTTTTAGTGAGTATCAGTCCAGGACAAATATCATTTAACAGGTAAATAACAGAAATGGGAAATTTAGATATGGAAGTTTAATTTAAAGAGTCAAAATTAATCCTGTTGACCTTATTACCAGCAAATACAGAAGGAAAATATTGCATCAGGATGAGGCCTTAGAAACAAACAACTCTTTAATGATTGGAGTTGCTATAAGAGGATTGATTGAAAGAATTGAGGATGTTTAGCTAAGAGAAAAGGTTTAGGAGGGACATAATAATTGCCTTCAAATATTTAAAAATTTATAATGAAAGAAGTATTATTAGATTCATTCTTCTTGCCATTAGGATAGAAGTAGGGATTATGTATGGAACTAAGAAATAAGAAAATATTGACCTGATGTCAAAGAAAGAACTGGTAGTTACATCAGCAGCACCATCAGCACTGACACCAACATCAGCACCACCATTACCATCACCCTATAACAGCAACAAATTTCCTAACAAATAAAACTGTCCTGAAATGGAATGAGCTACTTCAGGAAATAATCTGCTCTTCTCACAACTTTCTCAGGATTCCTGTGGTAAGGGTTGGGTTAGATGTCTACCAAATTCCTTCCAAATAAGAGAATTTGATTCTCAGAAAATGGTAGTAGAGAGGTGGGTGGTGATGGAATTAATGGAAATCATTAACTTATTAAGATAAGATATAGTTCTCAGCATCTGGGCCCTCTATTCATCCAGCTATCTATTTTTGGGGCAAAAAATGTTAGCATAGCTGACAGTATGAGTCTGCCAAAGTCTCCTTAAGTTTTAAAAGTTTCATTGTTTGTTTCAGTAAGGAAGCTGAAACAATGAAAAATTTTCCTCTTATTGGATCTGAAAGAAAGAAATCTTTTTTCTCTGGAATGTGCTAACTTGCCACCCTTTGCCATGCCATGCCATCTTGAATTTTTATGACAGTAAGATCATATTTAAACTCGTGCTCTAGGAGATATCTAGGAGATATCCTTTTTCCCAAGATTCTGACATGGCCGTTTATTTCTTCGAGTTTTTTTTTTTTTTTTTTTTTTTTATAATTTAGTAGTTTTTTTCATTCACCATTGAGCCCTCTCACTAGCCAGGGGATTTCAATGACCATTCTAGAAAAAAATCCAAACAAACAAAAATGATTGGCTAATTTTTCTCAGTCATAATCTGCTAATCTTATACATGTAGACTGTTTGTTTTACTTAGCTCCTTTTGAAACATGTATGTGGCTTAAAATCAAACAATCCAGAAGTCACAAGCTACAAGTTTCTACCAATGTGATTTTTCTTAAGCTCAGATCTGACCATGTCACTCCCTTACTTAGTAAGATACAATGACTCCACCTTGCCTCTAAGATCAATGAATTAGTAAATAAACATTTTAAAATATTTACTATGTGTTAGCACTATGCTAAACCTGGGGTCAAATATGAACACTTCTATTTAGCTTTTGAAGGTCTTCAAAAACTTACAACTTTTTTTCTAGTCCCCATTGCTCCTATTCTCCCACCCAATAATCAAGGGAAACTTTTCTATTTCAGTCAATTTCATTTAATCAATTGATTTTAACTGGGCATTGTACTTAAGCCCTGAAAATAGAAAGGTAAAGTACAACATCTCTCAGGGAATTCACAATCTAATGAAGGAGATGACATCCAAATCAAGGAGTACAAACAAGAAAATACAGGATCAGTAGGGAAATAATCGGTAGAAGTAAAAAAAAAAAAAAAAAAAAAAAACTGGAATTAAGGCTTTAGATGCCCTTCAATCCAACTCATGCTTCAGCAAAAAATCCTCTACATCAAAGATTCCTAAACATTAAAAAAAAATTTTTTTTTGGCCTCATGGGGTCCTTTGGCAATGTAGTGAAGCCTGTTGATCATGTTCTTTGGAAAATACATTAAATTAAATAAATAAATTTCAAAGGAAACCAATTACATTGAAATACAGATATCTTATATACCCCCAGGTTAAGAACCCTTAATGCTCATCAATTGGGAATTGATCAAACAAATATATGATTGAGATGAAATACTATATTAATATAAGAAATAACAAGCTTGATGATCTTCAAAAAGTATGGATAGACTTGCATGAAAGACTGAATAGAGAAATGAGCAGAAACAAGGGAATGCATATAGTAACAAAAATGTTGTTTTAAGAACAACTTTGAGAGAATGTCATTTTGACTATTATAAATACTGAAAAAAAAAACTACAAAAGATCTCTGAAGGAAGAGAATATTTTCCTCCAGAGAAAGACCTGATAAAGAGAAATATCTATAGAGTTATTTTACACACACACACACACACACACACACACACACACACACACACACACACAGAATGCCTAATGACCTATCTTTAGGTCAGGAGAAAAGAAAAAAAAAAAAAAAAACTGAGAAAAAATTACATGATAACTTTATTTTATATTTTAAAGGATTAACAAGTTGTACATAATAGATTTTCAATATGTGAAATCATTCATCCTTTTTTCTCCCCTATTCTACTGTTGTCACATTATTATTATTAATTATTATTACTTAAATTCAGAATAAAAAAAAAACACCTTGATTTATATTATACCCAGATAAGTGGACTTCTAATCTTTGCTACCTTCTGAGTCTGCCCATTCATCTCTAAATAACAAATCAAAAATAGCTTCTGTTTATTTCAGGGTTCATAAGAAAAGTAGTGAATTAAGTTTTTAAAGCAATGAATTGCAGGGCTACAATGGATTTGTTCATATAACCAAAAGAAGTCATATCATACATTCCAGATTTGTAATGGTTTCAAAATATATCAAATTCTATAACTTCCTTTAATTTATTCATTCATATGGCTGCAGCAGTGGTAAGCAAAAGTGTAGCTTTTTACATTTTGCAAAGTGCTTTATATTGTTCCAAGGGTGGAGCCATGATGGTGGAATAAAGTAAGGAAGTTGCTTGAGCTCTCCCAGTTTCCATATAAAATGACATGAAAACAAGCCTTTGAACAGTCTGAGGGAATGAAATCACTCTCCAATTCAAGATGGACTAAAAAACTTCAAGAAAAGTCAGTCTCACTGGGGTGAAAAAAGTATTCAGCCCAGGTCAGACAGATTCTGGGAAAGCCCTTGAGAAGGTCTTAATCATAGCAAATCAACAACTGAGACCTTAAATCCTGATTCAGTAAAGGAATAAATCAATGGGACAGCTTCCAGTCCCAGTTCAGAAGGCAAATTCTGGGAAACTAGGCTCTTTCCTGAAAAGTCCCCTGGGTTTAAAGCAAGGCCCATAGGTCCATAAGAAGCTTGGGACAGTGTTCCCTCTACCCCAGGAGTAGAGCTCCATCTTAAAAGTTAAGAGAGAGAGAGAGAGAGAGAGAGAGAGAGAGAGAGAGAGAGAGAGAGAGAGAGAGAGAGATGAAGTACCAAAAGAAAAGGAAAGAAAAGGAGAAAGGAATAGAAAAGAATCTTGACCATAGAAAGCTACTATGGTGATAGGGCAGACCAAAACACAAACTCAGAGGAGGACAGAATGTCCACAGAAGAAATCTCAAAGAGAGAGATAAATTGGTCTCAGACCCAAAAAGGCTTGTTGGAAATGCTCATAAAAGACTTCAAAACGCAAATAAGAGAGGTTGAAGAAAAAAAAAATGAGAAAAGAAAAGAAATGTATGCATGAGAGAGTCAACAGTTTGGAAAAGGAAAGAAAAAATATTGAAGAAAACAACTACTTAAAAAGTAGAATAAACAAAATGGAAAAAGAGATACAAAAGATAACTGAAGAAAATCACACATTAAAATCTAGAACAGGGTAAATGGAAGCTAATGACTTTGTGATTCAGCTATGATCAGTCAAACAAACTAACAAGCATGAAAAAAATGGAAGAAACTGTGAAATACCTCATTGACAAAATAGCTGATTTGGAAAATAGATCCAGAAGAGACAATTTAAAAATTATTGGTCTATCTGCAGGTCATGACCCCCAAAAAAGCTTGGATTGCATTCTACAAGAGATCATTGAGGAAAACTGCTTCAATGGAGCCCAATATTCTAGAAACAGAGTGGGGAAACACCCATTGAAAAAATTCATTGATTACCTCTGGAAAGAGAACCCACAAGGAAAAGCCTAAAAAACATTGTTGTGAAAATCCAAAACTATAATTTCAAGTTAAAAATACTGCAAGTTGACA
This sequence comes from Myrmecobius fasciatus, assembly GCA_023553655.1. Lineage (NCBI taxonomy): Eukaryota > Metazoa > Chordata > Mammalia > Dasyuromorphia > Myrmecobiidae > Myrmecobius > Myrmecobius fasciatus. The sequence goes on from JAJPUD010001100.1 coordinate 282,529, forward strand.
GACAAAAGCAATTCTAATATCAAGGAGCAATTAGTTAGGATTACCCAGGATCTGGCAGCTTCTACTATAAAGGCTCTGAGGGCCTGGAATACCGTATTTCAAAAAGGTAAAGGACCTGGGGTTATAGCCAAAAATTAACTACCCAGTGAGATTCAGCATCATCTTTCAGAGAAGGAGATGGAGCTTCAATGAAGTAAAAGACTTTCAATCACTTCTATTGAAAAAATCAGAACTAAACAAATAAACAAAAAAATAATCCACAAACACAGGACACAAGGGAAATATAAAAAGGTAAATAGGGGGTAAAAATATATATATATATGCACATATATACATACACACATACCCCCCCCATATATATATATATAAAGGTTAAACTGTTTACATCCTTAGATAGGGAAACAATATCTGTAAACTCTTGTAAACTCTATCTGTCACTGGGGGCAGACAGAGAGGGGCAACACATGGATTGAGGGTGTGGTTGTGAATAGTTTCTAATGTGATGACATCAAAGAAAAAGACATTGGGGGTGGAAAACAGTCTGTACTAGAAAAAAAGAGAAAAGGGAATATAATAGGACAAATAGTTTGCACCAAGAGGCTTAAAAGACCAATTATAATCCAGGGAAAGAAAGGATGAGCATTGTCTGAAGCTTGATCTCATAGATTTTGTCTCTAAGAGGGAATAACTTAATCATTCAGTTCAGCATAGAAATTTATTTAATCCTATAAAGAAGTAAGAAAAGAAAGAGGAAGAGAAAAGAGAGGGACAGGATAGAAGGGAGGGTAGAAACACTAAAAAAAAGGTAAGAGAAGGGGGCAAGGGCTGATAGAAGATAAGATAGTGGGTGGAGAGGATTAAAAATAACAGTACTAAGAAAAGGGAGGAGAGTGACAGGAGATAAGGTAGTGGGTAGGGTAGATATAAAAAACACAGGACTAAGGGCAAGGTGAAAAGAGAAAGCCAAAAATATATATCGGGGAGAAAATAAGATGTAAGGAAATACTGGTATTCATAACTGTTAATGTGAATGGGATAAACTCTGCCATAAAAGGGAAGAAAATAGCAGAGTTGATTAAAAAACAAAATCTTACAATATATTGTTTACAAGAAACACATTTGACACAGAGAGATACATACAGAGAAAAGGGAAAAAGCTGGAACAAAATTTATTATGCTTCAACTGAAGTAAAAAAAAAAGCAAGGTAGCAATTCTGATCTCAGATAAAAAAGTAAAAATAGACTTTATTAAAAGATATAAGGATGGAAAGTACATCTTGATTAAGGGTACAGCAAATAATGAAACTAAATATTTATGCACCAAAAGGTAGAACAGACACATTCCTAGAGAAGATTTTAAGCCAATTATAGGAAGAAATAGACAGTAAAACTATTCCAGTGGGGAATATCAACTTCCTCTTTTCAGAATCAATAAAGGGTTAGGGAAAGACATACTAAAACTAATCAGAAATTACATCATCTAATTCTAAAGAATGAGTGGATTAAACAGTAAATCATAGAATCAATCCATAATTTCATCCAAGAAAATCACAATAATGAGACAACATACCAAAATATATAGGGTGTAGCCAAAGCAGTTCTTAGGGGATATTTTATATCATTAAATAGCCACATAAATAAAATAGAGAAAGAGGATATCAATGAATTAGGCACACAACTAAAAAAGCTAGAAAAAGAACAAATTAAAAACCCCCAATTAAATACCACATTAGAAAATTTGAAACTCAAAAGAGAGATTAATAAAATAGAGACTAAGAAAACTATTGCACTAATAAACAAAACTAAGAGTTGGTTTTATGAAAAAAACTAACAAAATAGATAAACCTTTGGTTAATTTGAGCAGAAAAAAGAAATAAAAAAAGCAAATCACCAGCATTAAAAATAAAAGGGTTGAACTCACCACTGATGAAAAAGAAATTAAAGCAAGCATTGTTTGTAATGGAGAGAAGCTAGATATGTTCCCAATAAGATCAGGGGTGAAACAAGGATACCCATTATCACCCCTATTTTTCAAAATTAAACTAGAAATGTTGGCTTTAGCAATAAGAAAAGAAAAAAATGAAAGGAATTAGAACAGAGGAAATAAAATTATCACTCTTTGCAGATGATATGATGATATGCTTAGAGAATCCTAGAAAATCATCCAAAAACCTACTGCTATTTAATAATTTAACCAACTGCTAATTAACAGGTTTAGCAAAGTTGCAGGATATAAAATAAACTCATACAAGTCACCAGCATATCTATGTATTACTGACAAAGCCCATCAGAAAAAGATAGAAAGAGAAATCATATTTAAAATTAATGTAGACAAAATAAAATACTTGAGGATCTACCTGCCAAGACAAATCCAAGAACTATGTGGATACAATTATAAAACACTTCTCATACAGATAAAATCATATCTAAACAATTGAAAAAATATGAATTGTTCATGGCTGGGCTGAGCTAATATAATAAAAATGACAATTCTGCCTAAATCGGCCTACTTATGCAGTGTTATACCAATCAAACTGCTAAAACATCATTTTATAGAGCTAGAAAAAAATGATAATAAAATTCATCTGGAAGAACAAAAGGTTAAGAATATCAAGGGAATTAATGAAAAAAAATTACAAAGGTGGCTTAGTAGTACCAAACCTAAAACTATATCATAAAACAGTAGTAATCAAAACCATTTGGTACTGGATAAGAAATAGAGTGGTGGATCAGTGAAATAAATTAGATACACATGATACAATAATTAAGTATTATAGCAATCTCATATTTGGTAATCCCCAGTTTTCTAGCCCTTTGAGCATAGTTCTAGAATGCTCTCCAGAATGGTTGTGCCACTTTTCCCAGAGTCACAAAATTAATAAGTATCTGAGACAATATTTGAATTCTGGTGTCCTTGACTTCAAGGACAACACTAACCACTATGCCACCTAGCATGGACATATGATGATGTACACATCACTGTTATATATAGGATATATTCTAGGATGAAGTTATTCTGGGACAGAGGGTGGGAGTTTCCAACTCATCTTTAACACTGATGCTAAAGTATCTTCCCAAAGGTCAGCTGTGATCATGTTGCTCTAATTCTAATGCAACAAGCATTTTTAAGCATTTATCCTTAGGCACCAAATGTATCATTCCCAAATGAAAAACAATCCTTTACCTCAAGGAATTTACATTCAATTGGAGGGATACAACATATTAAAAAATAAGTTCATGCATAATTTGAAGAGGGAGAGTAGACTAACAATTGAGAGGACAAGTGGAACATGAGCCAGATCTTGGAGAAAGATGGAGATTTCAAGGGAACAAGTTTATCCTAAGCCAAATATGGATTCTAGGCCAGACCTAATTCAAGTTAATCTAATAAATCAAAAAAGAGTAGAATAAAATGAGACACTTTTGAACTATACAATGTTATAAAAAATAACTTTCCTAATCACAGTTATAAAGAGGATATAGTTGCTGTGAAAACTATATTTCTGAAAAAGATATTGTCAAATAAAATGGCTACTGCCTTCTCCTATCTCATTCATCATAATAACTAACTTGCAAGAAAATGGGTATTTCTATGACCTACTGCTTATAGGCTGATACTTTTATTTGTTAGACAGCAAGAAAGCCAAACCAACAGTGGTTTAGAGACCTGCCTTCCTCATTTCATAAAGCAGATATTGCTCCCATCACAAAAAGCATGGACACAGGAGGTGGCATGCCAAGTTTGGAGAATAGCAGGTTAGCTTTGTTGGAGCAAGGAGTGCATGAAAGGAAATAGAAGAAAATAAGCTTGGAAAGGTAGATTAGAGCTATATTTTGACTCTGCAACTACTCAGAGGATAAAATGAAAACTTCTTTTCCAAACATGTAAAATTCTCTGTAATCTGTTCCAATCTACCTTTCTAGATTTATGTTGCACAAATCCTTTTAAAAACTCCTTGAATTGTCTAAACTAACCTTTAACTCAATCCCTAATCTAATTTTGATCTTTTAAGGCTCTATGAATTTTTTGACACTGATTCTTGACTTGAATGTATCTGTATTGGTTATAATTCTTCTCATTCTTTAAGATTCAGCTCAGAAGCCACTTTCTTTAGGAAGGCTTCCCTGAACTTCCCAACTAGATATCATAACCCCTCCTGCAACATCCCCTGAAGCCCCCCATGCCCAAAATAATACCACCAAGCACTCATATCTTTTTGTCTGACTTCTTCTCTACATTTATCTTTCTTATAATATTGTGCTTACATGTCTTAAATCACTGGAGTATAAACTGTTGAGGGCATGGGTAATATTGTTTTTTCTTTTCTTTTTTCTTTATCTTTTCTTTTTTCCCTTTTCCCCCCTAATGAGATAGAGGTAAGTGACTTGCTCAGAGTAATGCATCTAGTGAGTGTCAAATGTCTCAGGCTAGATTTGAATTCAGATCCTCCTCACTCCAGGGCTGTTGCTCTATTCCCTGTGCCACCTAGCTGCCCCTGCTTTTGTTCAACTAAAAATGCCTGCTACCCGAAGTGGATTTAACTGGGCTTAAAAATGTTTTTGAATGAAGTATTTATTTTGGAGAAACTTCATTTAAAAAAAAAAGCACATAGGTGTACAAACAAATCTGTCTACTAAACAAGTGAGATCATGTTATACCAATGAATACATTTTTTTTTTGAGTCCTGATATGACTGCAGAATTTTAGACTGTCTTTTCCAATATAAATAACTTAGCTTTTCTGAGGTCCAGCCCCTGACTATGTGACTCACTCAGCCAAGATGTCGTCATAGAAAAAGCTCAGTCAGCTCACAATATCCAAAAGCTTTTTCACTGACTTAATAGTCAATTGTGTCATGATGATGCTGCCTACATGAAAGAGTCATTTATTCTGCAGAAGAATGAAAGCCCCTCATAACTAATGATGCTACATAGGTGGCTTTTGAAGTATCAGTCCAATCATCCTGAAAAGCATGAAAATTATCAGAGAAAAACCCACACCTCATTACGCCGACAGATTGTTAGACACACACAAAAAAAGGCATTCATGTTAAGAAACTGAGCAGCTTCTTTGCAATTGCTGATGGGCAGGAAATAACTATGATGTTAATACAGGACAGGCATATTGTAAAGCACTTTTCAGTGAATAAGAATCACTTTCCCCTAATGGAAAACGTCTACAGCAAATGGAAAAAAATGGGAAACTTCAATTCTGGCAGATAGAAATGGAATTTGATCAGACTCACAGAATTATAGAATCTCAGCATTGAAGCATCTGGCTAGTACAATCTGTACCTGAAAAAGATACTTTACATAATCTTTCAGGGCAGTCATCCAACCTTTGCTTGACAACTTCCAAGAAGAAACAAGACAGCAAATTTCCATTTTTCAAACTGTTAATTGTTTAGAAGTTTTTTGTTTGTTTGTTTGTTTGTTTTTTTGGGGGGGAAGGTTTTTTTTTTTTTTTTTGCTAATTATGGCAAGCTTGAATTGATCTATTTGCATCTTCTTCCTCTTACTGTTAGTTTTGCCTCTCCAGAACAAAAACAGCAAGACTAATTCCTCTTTCCGAAGCCAGTCCTTCCAAATAATAAATGGAAATAGCTATCATATTGCCTTAAGACTCTTCTTCTTTAAATTGTAATATTTCCAGTTCCTTCAACAAGTTCTCATCTGCCATAAACTACAGGTATTTTCTCATCTTCATTTCTTCTCTGGACATTCTCCAGCTTGCCAGTCCTTCTCTTGTATTTCCCTTCTCTTACCACCTGGCATTGGACACAACAATCCTCTTAGTATCTGATCAGCAAAGAGTATGGCAGGATTTTCATATTCCTGATCCTGGACACTATACCCCAACTTTTTTGTTTGCCATATCATGTCCTTGACACACTAAACTTGTGAACACTGAACTCTACCTTCAGATCCCTTCCAAACAAATTGCTCTTTAGCTCCCCTTTTCCATACTTATGCATTTACTATTTGGAATATAAGATTTTATATTTATAGTCATTAAATTGTATTTGATTTGATTTAGCCTAGTATTGTAGGATGTCAACATTTCTTTGGATAGTGCAGTTAGAGCTGAATTTGGAAGCAAAAGACCTAAATCTCAATCCTTACACAGCTGCTTGCTAGCTGTGAAGCCAAGAGCAAGTTACTTAACTTTTCTGTATTGGTTTTCTCACCTATAAAATCATCATCATAATAATAATCATAATAATAGTTAAATGGATCAAATAAAAAAAACTTATGTAAAACATTTAAAACTATATGAAAATGCTATAATAATATCATTATTGATTCTGTTATCTAGTATGGCAGTTTTATAATTTGAAAATATAATAAGCATGCCTTCCTTGCCTTTGTTCAAGTCATGAATAAAAATGCTAAACGCAATGGAACCAAACACAAATATCTGGAATATTTCATTGTAGAACTCCATCTTTTCTTTGACTATGTGCTTTCCATTTCCTGTAGATCCTGTCTCTTTAGGGAAGGGAAAGAGGAGAAAGTTGGTTGGTAGGGAACAGGGATTGGATTCTACCTTCAGAATTCAGAGTCACTGAGATATATATGATTTAAGTATGCTAATCATTTAGTGGAAGGTGCTACTCTTTTTCCAGAATATTTTGGAAATCTTGGAAATACAATGTGTAGTACAATATGGAAGATATTCTGATGGGATTGTACTACACATAAATCCTGAAGGTCAAATCCAATCCCCATTCCCCATTCCTACCTATCCCCCCTTATTTTTCTTTTCCCTATTATTCCTTTTTTTTCCTTTCCTTAAACCTTCTCATCCCAAATTCCCAATCAAACTCTAACCATCTCTTTCTCTGTGCCCCCTGAGATTACTATTTCATAGATAACAGGTTTGCCTTTATCTTAAATGTTTTTCTCTTCCAAATTCTTACATTTCCTTAAAATGAGTAACTCCTTGGCTCCTCTCTGATGATCCAGCCTTTTTGACTACCCTTTCTAATATTGGCTGCATCTTTACTCAATTCCTTTGATTTATTTGTAGAGAGGAGGAATTAGAATACTCATACTCATTCCTTCTCTTTGTCACTTCAATCCTCACTAATATTTGTTCTACATCTCTACTGACCTTTGTGACTAGTATCCTTAAGAAGGTTGTCTGTACATAAAAAAAAAAAAAAAAAAAAAAAAAGAAAAGAAAAATAACCATTTTTTAAAAAAAAATTTAAATCATTTTTTTTGGTTGTTGTTTGTTTGTTTTGTTTTTTGGTGATAACTAAGGATTGGGAGTCAAAGGGATGTATATCAATTAGGGAATGGCTAAGCAATCTGTGGTATATAGTAGTGATAAAATATTATTGTGCTATAAAAATGATAAGCAGGATAATTTTAGAAAAACTTGGAAAGAAAAGCTTACATGAACAGTTGCAAATTGAATGAGCAGAACCAGGAGACTATTATACATAGTAACAGCAATATTTTTTGATGAAGAATTGCGAATGTTTTAGCTATTCTCCAAGACAATCCCAAAGGACTAATGATGAAGTATACTATCTGCCTCTAGAGAAAGAAGTGATATTATTTGAATAGAGACTGAGACAGGCCATTTTTCTCTTCCTTCCCTTCTTCCTTCCTTCCTTCCTTCCTTCCTTC
>JAJPUD010001100.1:290266-320709 GCA_023553655.1 Myrmecobius fasciatus
TTCCTCCTTCCTTCCTTCTCTCCCTCCTTCCCCCCTTCCCTCCTTCCTTCCCTCCTTCCCTTCTTCCCTCCTTCCTTCCCTTCTTCCCTTTTTCCTTCCTTCCTTCCTTCCTTCCTTTCTTCCTTCCTTCCTTCCTTCCTTTCTTCCTTCCTTCCTTCCTTCCTTCCTTCCTTCCTTCCTTCCTTCCTTCCTTCCTTCCTTCTCTCCTTCCCTCCTTCTTTCCTTCCCACCTTCCTTCCTTCCCTCCTTCCCTCCTTCCTTCCTTCCCTCCTTCCCTCCTTCCTTCCTTCCTTCCTTCCTTTCTTCCTTCCTTCCTTCTTTCTTTTCTTTCTTCCTCTCTTCTTTCCTTTCTCCTGCCCTCCCCCCTTTCCTTTCTTCCTCATTCCTCCTTCCCTTCTTCCCTCCTTCCCTTTTTCTCTCCCCCCCTTTTTATTGAGTCTTCTTGTTCAAAATAATTAATATGGAAATGTTTTACAGAAATGGAAGGAGGAGAATAGAGGAAGGAAGAGATAGAATTTGGAAATCAAAACAAAAAAAATATCAAATGTTAAAAATTGTTTTGATGTACAATTGGGGAAAACAATAAAAGTTTATAGAGAAAACAAAAGTAGGCCCTCTATAATAAATGCCTCTACTTGCTCTCCTTTCATTTTCTTAACTGATTGCATCTAGCTTCCAACATCATCTTTCTGAGACTGTTCCCCCCAAAATTACCAAGGATATCATAAGTACCAAATCTGATTGTGTTTTAACAGTTCTCATTCTTCTTGATTTTTTTTACTTCCTTTTTTCATTGTTTGATCTCTCTCTTATCCTTGATATTCTCTTTTCATTAGGTTTTCAGGACATATTTTTGGTTCTCTTCCCATATATCAGTCTACTCTTCAATCCCTTTTGCTGGATCTTCATCCCAGTCCCATTCATTAACCATACATACCCCACAGAGCTCTGTCTTAGGCCTTATCAACTATTTCACTTGGTGATTTCCTCAGTTCTCATGGATTTAATTACCATCTAATGATTCTCAAATTTACCTATCTTGAACTAAACTTTATTGATTTCCAGTCCTGAATTTCCAGATGTCTTTTAGTCATCTTAAACTGGAAATGCAGTGAACATGTCAAATTCAATATATCCAAAATTGAACTCATTATATTTCTTTTTTTTTTTTTTTCTTGCTTTTTACTGAGGCAATTGAGGTTAAGTGACTTGCCCAGGGTCACACAGCTAGGGAATGTTAAGTGTCTGAGACCAGTTTTGAACTCAGGTCCTCCTGACTTCAGGGCTGGTGCTCTATCCACTGCACCACCTAGCTGCCCCACTGCGCCACCTAGCTGCCCCTCATTATATTTCTTGATAAAACCTTCCTGGTTTTGAATTTTACTATTATTGTCAAGGATAACACCTTTCTCCCAGTCCATTCCCTCAAGTTTGAAATTTAGGTATCATCCTTGACTTCTTACTATCTTTCACCCCCTTACTTCCCAAATCCAATTTGTTGGCAAGGTCTGGCAATTTCACTTCTGCAACATCTCTCCAATATGTTTTCTTACTACTACCTATCCTCATCACATCATGATTGGATTATTACATTAGCTTGATGATGAATCTGCCTGGCCACAAGTCTGTCCTTACTGTAATCCATCTTCTACCTAGCTGACACAGTGATTTCCCTAAACCACAATTCCTACCATTTACCCTCTGATTCTCAATAAATTCTGGTGATCCCCTTTCATTTGTAGGATCAAATACAAAACATTGTGTTTTGTATTCCAAATCTTCCATAATCCTCATCTCTCCAATTTTACACCTTATCATCCCAAGACATATGCTCCTTGATTCAGTGACTTTAGGCTCCTTCCATGAGCAAAACTTATTCCTTTTTTGCTATGCATTTTCTCTTTCTCTCCAACCCAGTATGTTCTCCCTACTTTGAAATTCAAATTTTAATTGAAATCCTGACTCCTTATAGGAGGCCTTCTTTATTGGAAGACTCCCTGAATCCTTCTTAATTCTAGAGCCTTCCCTTTTTTAATCATTTCCTGTTTATCTTGTTTTTATCTGGTTTGTACATATTTGTTTACTTGTTGTCTCCTCCATTAATTTGTGAAGTCTTTGAAAGCAGGGGCTGGATTTTTACCTCTTTTTGTATCCCCAACACTATTCTGTACAGAGTAGACTCTTGATATATTCTTATTGATTATCATTATTCAGTTCCAAATACTCATCATTGTACCATCACCTGACCTTCTTTTTGTATCTTTTTCCCAAGAATAGAAGGGGAGATTTTTATCAAATGATTTGCTAAAATCTAGATATAATATTCAGATATTGTTTAGTCTAATTGACTGAAAGTCAGAGTTAGAAAGACCTGCTTTTAAATTTTAATTCTGGCACAAACTGTCTTTGTGACCCTGAGCTTTCAACTTAATCTCTCTTTGCCCCAGGCAATGCTGTAAAGCTCTGATTTGTAGAGAACTATCTACTATTATAGAGGAAATTCCTCACCCAGAGCTTTTTGAGGAGATAAAAGCAAAGATCTGGTAAAAACAAAACATGAATACTCTTATCAGTTTATTTGTTATACTTCTTCCTTTCCCCAAGTACCAGAAATCTCCTTGAAGTAAGAGACTATTTTTCATTTTGTTTCTACACCTCAGTGTCAATAATAGTTCTTATTATATAAGGATTTTGTTAAATATTCTACGGATTTGATTTTTTTAGATTATATCTGTATCATTCCCCTCGAAAGTTTACTAAATATAAAAAAATAAATGAGGCAGTTTTGAATTGACTTGGTGTTGATGAAGCTTTTATGACTCATTTTGATTGCTGCTTCTTTTTCTTGATTATTAACAATCCCTTTGATGAGAAGTTCAAAGAAATGGAGGGAGGCAACTTTACTGATAAAGAAGGAAAACCCATATTTGAGGTGAAAAGGAAAAAGCACTATCAAAAAAAAAAATCTTATTCCAATCTCTGTGGAATTAGGTTGTTTCTGAATCTTGAAACTATGTAGTTTTTGCCAAATTTGAAAGATTTTGTCCTTGAAGTGCAAGATCTGACAGATCCTGCAAGTCTTTGAGAAAGGCTTTGTGCTTTGTGTGTGGGGGCAGTAATGGAGTCTGATATCTGATGATCAATTCAATTTAGTATAGAATTAGGCTGTTTTTGAGGTGTTCAATCTGATGATCTATGGTACCTCATAAAATGGCCAAGAATATAAAATGATCTTTGGCTCTATTTAGTCCTCTTAGGCTTTCAAAGTGATTGTGGTAGAAAGAAAGAAAAGGGGGCAACTAATAGCATTATAGTTTTTAATAGCCTAAAAATTTATCTAATTTTTAATGTTCTTGTGTATGATTTTCATCCAGTAACCTGTGATGACATAATAATATACAAAGGAGATCATCTTTATATTGACAGCATTGTTATCAATGAGATTAAAATACATGAAAATTTAGCTGCATAGATAAAATGGATACTAAATTCTACTTGGATAATCTAATAAAGTATCATTAAATCATTTTACTGTTCCCCTATTTTATGGAACACTTAAAAAGTACAAAAATCTTTTAATAATGGCATAGTGAATGAAGTGTTGGAGTTATAGTAAGGAAGACCTGAGTTAAGCAACCCTCAAACATTTCCTACCTATAAAAAACCTAGGAAAACCTCTGATTACCTCAGTTTTCTCATCTGTAAAAAAGGATAATGAGAGCATCTATACTCCAGAATTGTAAAAATAAAATTTTATATATATATATATATATATATATGTGTGTGTGTGTGTGTGTGTGTGTGCGTGTATGTGTGTGTGTGTGTATCCTTTTATAAAATCTAGAGTTCTACATGAGTGCTAATCATTTATCATCCACAATTACAATTCTTTATCACCATCATTATCTGTCCAAGTCACATAGTACTCACAGTTACAAGAATGTCCTCCATAAATATAAAGCAGTTCCTGTAATAACACGTGATCCAGAGGATGAATGAGCATGAAGCATGTGACCTGATGCTGCAGTCAAAATCATAGCTAATATATGGTAGATAATATTTATGTAGAGCTTTAAAGCATGTTCAAAAGTCTTTTTACAAATTATCTCATTCTATGTTGTCAACAATTCTGCATATAGGTACTTCAGGCATTTTAAACTATATCTATTTGACAAATGAGGAAACTGAAGCTCAATGAAGTACAGTGACTTGTCTGTGATTATATAATTAGTCTCAGTAGAAGAATGTGAGCAGAGGTCTTCTGGTCCATTTTTCATTTATTATGTCCAATTTTTCAAGAATCCATTTGGAGTTTTCTTGGTAAAAATACTAAAGTGGCTTCCTGTTTCTTTCATCAGCTTATTTTACAAATGAAGAACTGCCGATGGACAAGTCTCACATCAGATCACATAGCTAGAAAGTGTATTCAGGTTGGATTTGAACTCAGGACTTCATAACTCTATTCACCAGATCACTTTGCTGCTCTCTTGACTCTTAGTGTAGCACTATATCCACTACATCACCAGTTGTCTCTATTATACTGGAAATGAGAAAGAGGGTATGGGAGAAGACTATGAAATTTCAAAGAGGATATGGCTGAAAATTAGTTTTGGATATATGATTAAAGGTTAAGAAATGAAAAATTATCTAACAGATTATTGATTATTCAGAATGTTCAAACTGATATACCATGAACATTTTAAGGCAGAGAATCAGAAGGCCCTGGGCATGGAATGTATTGAACAGTAACCAGTAACAGCAACAATAACAACAATAACAAAATCCATAACATTAATTTGCTACATTTTGACAAGATACAAATGGTTATAGATTCAGTAATAATTTTTTAAATTAGTTATCTCTGTACAGGACCATTGAAAAGAAAAGACAAAGTAAATAAAACATGGAAGAAAGTTCAAACATAAAAAGACACTATTTGAAGTGTCAACATCTCCCAAAAAAGTCCTCACAATAGAGACCAAAATGAGCTATGTTTCTCATACAATAAATACTTAATCTTTGTGCCAAAGAGAAGGATTGAGTTTCCAAGATTACTAATGGTTTAGAAAACAATACCATTTGCAAAGAATTTTAGAAGTGAATTATTGAGAGAGTATAAGCATGTTATCCCTAAAACATTAAAAAATTAAATTGATGGAAATGAAAATAAAAAGAATTAAATTTGATGCAAGAATTTGGCATGAGAGCTAGTTTAGTCACATTATAGCACATTTGTAGGTGAAATTGGCCATAAGCCAACAAATACATATATAATGGGAGTAAATGTGTTTATTTAAATGGTGATTATTTTCATTAGCAATAGTAAAATTATGAAATGACTTCTCAATCTCATTATCTGATATACCATATGAGGAAGTGGCAATGAAACTTAAGAGAGTGAATTTAAGTATAGCAAGACCTGACTAAATGTAAATAGAAAATATTCAAGGCAGATAAGATAATTTTTAGGGCCTCAGGATGAGTTCTAAAGATAATGAAGAGGAAATATTCCAAAAGAATGGAAAAGATAATGAATCCTTTATTCAAAACAAATGACCAGTAAGGCATTAGCATCTACTGACTCATATGTATTCTAGCTTGTTTTCAAAACATTTTCATGAAAATATTTTATGCCTACATTGAATTAATTCTTTATTAAAATGTGAAAACTAAAAACATGGGCTTTTTTGGACAGTTTTCCACAAGATCAAGGCTTGATGATGCCAACATCAAGATATAGAGAATATAATATCTTTATTTGTTGTTTATTAATTTAGAAATATTTGGCCCATTAGGGAAAAAAAAATCTCACAAACTTAACCTTCTCATACAACATTCTTTTGCATGTGTTCATTAAAATTTCACAAGATGCTTAAGAATGACATAGTTCAACTTGGATTATAGTTTTAGCTCTAGAAAAGATCTTGGAGATTAAAAAACACAACCTCTTCATTTTATAGTTAAGGATACTGAGAAAAACCCAGCTACAATGACTTTCATCCAGGCAATCAGTATATTTGTCTCTAAGTGGAACTTGAAGCCAACATCTTCATGCATTTAAGTCTTAGGCCCAGAATAAATATTTAATCTATCTAATCTATCTATCATTTATCATCTATCTGTCTTAAAGAGATTAAAGAGATAGTATCTTTGTGATCCATTCAACAACTGAGGAGATGGTACAGTCTCTATCATTAGATATCTTATGAGAAATTAGCTGAAGATTTTCAGTCTGAGAATTTCTTTTTATGCTCAAGTCAAAGTAGAATATCTCAAAATCTTTTGCCACACCTGGGGCACCTACTCGAGGACCCTAACGTTGTTGGAGTGTCTCCCACCTTAAAAATAATACTAATATTTCTATAATACAGTAAGATTTTCCATGTTTTACACATACACAGAGACACACAACACACAACAACATACATGATTGAATGTATATATATATATACACACATAATGCAATACACACAACTATATATGAAGTCACATATGTGCATATAAATATAGATATATGTAATTTAAGCCTTAAAGCAGTTCTGTGTCTACTGACAAGGAAAGTAAGGGTCAGATAAATTAAGTAACTTGCCCAGGATCAGACAGGTATCAAATGTTAGAGGTAGGCTTTAAGCTGGATATTTCTACCTCCAAGCCCAACACAATAATCATTATACTACTTTGCAAAACTTGGCTCTTTAAGTACCCTGGTAAAGTACCCTATATAAACAGTATACCAAAAAATGCTAAGGCCTTAGAGAAATTAAAATTGCAAGTAGCCAGTAGAAAAATGGAATGACATTGGGTTAGTGTAAGTGGGCTGCCACACTATTTTACTAATGGTTGAAGATCCATGAGGTGGAAAAATCAGAGTCTGTGTAACTAGAAAAGAACATGACTGGCAATCATGGAGCTGAAGTAAAAGATAGCTTATGGACAATGACATCAGAAGTTCATGGTGCCCTTGACATATGAAAAGTTCTAAAGAAAAACCTTCACTGTGGGTCTTTGGAGGATTTATGAAAAAATAACAACACATCTATTTCACTGGGTAAAAAAAAAAAGCATGAAAAAATTATAATTTGCACCAATTTAGAGCATTATCTATATCTGTCCTACCAAAGTAATGAAAGGAAATATCGAAAAATGAAACACATCCCTTCTCCTAATGAAGAAAGCTATGGATCAGTGAGGACAGAATGTTTACATCAATGTTAACTTAATTATTTTTGCTTACCTGTTTTTATTTGTGTAAATAATGTATTCTGGCTTCACTCTTAGAGGGCCTTATAATCTTCCCTTTGGGGTTCTTAGACACTCTGGAGATGATTTTGGGTTCTCTCTTCTTTGATATTCGACTAAGCTCCCTAAGTTGTGCCTTTTTATCTTAGGGACTCAGTAACCAGTCTCCAAGTTCTTTTGATCACTTAACACTAGGAAACTTTTATAAAGGAATATTTGCTTCAAAAATATTTCAATAATGAACAAAGAAGCTCTTATCTCAAACCTTTGGAAGCAGAATTCCTTTCCTCCAGAAAACTAGATCTGTATTGGAATGAGAATTAGGTATAAAACCTAGCTCAACACCTATATAGCTTTGTTCCCACCATTCTCATATTCAGAGGTGACGTGATTGCCGCATGAACTAGCTATTTCAGGACTGGTTCCATAGGGTTATTCCCCAAAATTTCTTTTTTCTCCTCTAGGTATCAGTGCATGTTGATTGCAACACATGACTCTGGAATGCCAAGGCAAACTCCATTTTCTTCATTTATGAGGCATCGATAATACTTTGATTGTAAATCTTAAACCTTTAAATCTCACAAGCTTCTAGGACACCAAACACTTCACAGATTGTTGAACTCTCCTAGGAAAGAGATTAATTTAGTTGACACCAAAACATTTTTGTTTGTTTGTTTTTACCACTTCCACAGCCAACTAAGTTGAGTGGTAAAACCCGTTACAGGATGTCTGCACATTGGGATTGGGTTGTTGTTTTTGAATTTTACAGGTATGGAAAGTTCTAGAAAAACTATATCATCAGAATATCTGCACATATGCTACAGTCTATCACTCCAGGACACTTCTCTTACATGTCATCATGATTATTTTACAAGCAGTTCCCAAGTGTCCTCCATATGAAAAGATACCATATTCTTCCTTGCATCATCTACATGGAGATATAATCTGAGGTACTCTGGGAATGTATCAGACATTTATTACAGTTGTTACAAAAAAGAACTCAATTACAAGTGGGAAAAGGTATATGGAAAAGATTGTAACATAAAACACAAAGCATCCATAAAATGTATTTTTTTAAAAAGGAAGGGAGAATGACAAGTTTTAGATGATGTATATGGTTTGGGTAACATGGAAAACATTAATGAAGAGGCTTAGCAATTAGTAATTTTGAAGCAAAGAGAACACCTTTTAGATAATTCTAAGAGTTTTAATGAGTTTAGTTTTAATATGATAAAATAAAAAAGATAATAAAGAATTCTTCACTCAAGGGAGATGATATTTAGGGATGGAAAATTAAATATAAGATTGTAAAAAAATAGACCTGTTTCAGATAAAACATAAGTGGTTAAAAATATTTAGACTAATAATTTAAAATAAATTTGATCTCACAATAGGCAACATGGTTTTCTGGGTTTGGATTTGAAGTAATCATTCTATTCATGGCCAGTTCCAAAGCCTATTATGTACTAGAACCACGTAAGTTTCATCAAGCTATTCTGAAGTAGCATTGAAGAAACTAACCAAAACCTTCACTAGTTTAAAGATAAACAAACAGACACTTCCTAAAGAAGAAAGATATGTGTTCTAAAACAAATTATAAAGTTGCTGAACCAAGAGAGAGGTGAGCTAATAATATAAAGAGTGTGTTCAAATATTCAAGGGTAATTTTAGAATGTGGGGAGATATTTTCAGATCTAGGTACATAGACATTACATGATCATCTTGTGAGGGACTGTTACACAAATAAACAAATCCCAACTCATAAGGTATTATTGGGAGGTAGCAGGGGGAGAAGGGATTTGGTATCTGACATTTAGCTATAAAATTACCTGTCCTTTTTTATTTTAAATAAAGTGAATTAATAGCGTCTAATTTGTGACTTTAAAAGACTATGTAGTTGTTTAGGGGAAATTTGTTGAATTCTTTGCAAATATTACATTTCTATCTATCTTGGATGATTTATTCATTTAATTTTATACTAATTTGTTTTTTGGTTATTTAAAAATTTTAGTAAAATTTTCTATTGTGAACTTATAAAATATTTTGACACATGGAGAATAGGAGGATTGTAAAGTACATTGCATGCATAATACATAATGACAGAAAGCTTCTTACTTTAACATCATAACAAAAACATTAGTTCTTCATTGTGGACATTCTTCCTTCTAATGTTCATACTGTAATAGCCAGATCCATAAATCACAGAATCTCAAACTTGGAAGGGAAGTCAGAGACCATTTAGCCAGATGATAAAGGATCCTGTCTACAATTTCCCCAAGTAATTGACCACCCACTTCTTTAATCCCTCCAGTGAAGAATACAGCCCAATTTATTTTGGACATCTCTAATTGCTAAGAATATTTCTCTCTTACATCAAGCTTAAATCCAAAATCTCTACAACTTTCACTCATTGCTTCTGGTCCTGCCATTTGAGAACAAAAATATCAAGTATTACTTTGCCATGCAATATTCCTCTCAATTCTTTTTTTTTCACTTAGTATTTTATTTTCCCCCACCTCAAGCCTTTTGATTCTTGAAGACAATTATCTCTATAGTACCTCTCTAAGCTACCCCCTATAATTTGTATTTAGGTTTATATGTTTGGCTCCTAGAAGAGCAAGTACCCTTCAGTTTTAAGATAACTTTGGAGAACTTTGTTCCCAATATTAAAAATCATGAATCCCCACCACAGTGCTTCCCATTAGCAATGAATCCATAAATAAAATTTGAACTCAAAAAGACATTTCCTAGAATGGCAGTTTTTTTTTCTTCAGTATGTAATTGTGAAATATCCCACTCCACATAAATCCAGGTCCCATTTTTCCACAAATATGCACAGAATACATGGAAATAGTGGCTACAAATTTAACATTTAACTTTAGAAAGATTTACCTATAAGGAATCTGTATGTCCAAGGACATCCACATTTCCAGATCCTAGGAGGCATCTTCTCCAATGGCATCTTCACAAGTCTCCTCTAAGGCACAGTACCTCTGCTAGGTCTAATATTTCCCTAGATATGCAGGATCTCATTCTTTATTTTCTATAGTCCAACTCTTGATTGGCATGCCTATGTTTCTCTTGATTTCACAGCTGCTTCTCTCTCTCTCTCTCTTTCTCTCTCTTTCTTTTCTCTCTCTTCTTTATTTCTCTTCTTTCTCTATGTCTATCTGTCTGTATTTCTGTCTGTGTCTGTGTCTCTGTCTCTATCTGTCTCTCTGTGTCTCCTCTGTTTCTCTGTCTCTGTCTGTCTGTCTGCCTGTCTCTTGCTGTTTCTCTCTTTCCCTCACTGTCTTTGCCTCTGTCTCTGTCTTTGTCTCTCTCTATATTTCTAATTCTGTCTCTGTCATTGTTTCTCTGCCTCTATTTTTTTGTCTGTCTTTCCTTTCTGTGTATAAATATATATATATGAATAGATAGATAGATAGATAGATGTATATATGTATATATCTCTCTATATAGATATTCCCATACTGGTTGAGTGTCTCTACTTCAAAAATACATGGTCAGTTAGGTGAATGAGGACAGAGAAATTCCTTCCTATTCTTTTGTTTCTATAGGCAGATCCTGAATTTTCCTTTATCCATTTGCCAGCTTAATTTAGTGCTTAATTATTTAAGGCTCTACAGTGAAATAGTCATTTTTTTGCTGAGTAATGTGAGATTGGGGCAGCTGAATGGCCCAGTGGATAGAGTGCCAGCCCTGGAATCAGAAGAAACTGAATTGAAATCTGACTCCAGATAATAACTAGGTTGTGTGATCCTCCTCTGATCACTTAATCATATTTGTCGGCTGCATTCTAGACTCTCTTCTCTTCTCCCTCTGTGCTATTACACTTCATAAGTTCATAAAATTTCATGGGTTCAATAATTGGGGCACATAGTGGGTAAAAGAAGAGTAAAACAGTAAACCCACAAAACCTTAAAAAATTGGATTAAAAGATCTCATGAAAATATCATTTCAAAGACAATGAATATGTAGACATGAATACTTTAAACTCTTTCTATGTCTCAATAATTTTGGTTAATCCAAGATGTACTCATCATGTAGTAAGAGATAGGGATGTCAGATGAACAGCTAAAGTGGTTAGGCCTCTAGATGCATACAGTGGATAGAGCCCTGCATTTGAACTAAGAAAGACCTGAATTCAAGTTATGCTTTAAATACTTACTACTCAGACTCTGAAGACGTCAATCTGTTTGTCTCTATTTGCCTCAATTATGTATATATATATATATATACATATATATATATATACATATATATAATGTATGTATGTACAATGAGGATAATAATAGCATTTACTTTGCAGAGGTATTGTGAAGATAAAATGTATTTAAAGTGCTTTGAAAATCTTGACAAAACATAAAATGCTTATTATTTATTATTATTATGCTTCACTCATGGCATAGTGTTAAGAGAAAATGGGAAAGTCTGTTGAGTAAACCACCTGTGACATAATTTTGGGATGACATGGGCAAGATTCAACTAGAATGTGCAGGTATTAATGAAACATTTAGTATATCAAAGGGAACTTCTGATTTAATGAATTCATTGATCCATCTGAGCAAAAAGATTATGACTTTTTACTTGGCATTCAAGGCCTTATATCACCTACTTTTCCAGATTTTCTTCCTATTCTTCACCTTCACACATTTCATTCTCTAGTCAAATTTCTCTTTTTTCTCTCTCAAGAATTCATTTTGTATATCTTCAATTCCATGCCTTCCCTCACACTGCTGTTTAAATCTGAAATGTGACCATTGAGGATCCCCAGCTATTCTGTTCCTACATATTCTTTAAAAGTCCTTCTGAAATGTCTCCTCTCTCAAGAAGTCTTCCTTGATACCTCTAATTGAAAAATCATCCTACCTTCAAATTCATGTAGTACTTTCTTTTGAACTCTTCTAATGTATTTCCTATCTATTATGTTTCATGGATGTGTCAACTCCCCACTAACCTGTAAATTTCATAGAGGAAGGCATTATGTCCATTTATACTACAGGTTTAGGATTTAAGCTTGAGGTGACCCTCGGTAAGCTAACACAATGCTCTGTAAATAGTAAACACTTTGTATTTTACCACAATTAATTAAAATCACTTCAGAGTTCTTCTTGACTCTTCCTTTTCCATGGCCTTCCTTATTAATCACCAAGTATCAACAATTTCTCCATATCAACGTAAACTATATCATTCCTTCTTTTTTATTCCAACTTTCATCATCTTAACTTGACACTCATAGTCTCACACATTTCTTATCAAAGAGTTTTCCTCATTGGTTTCTAACTGCTCTAGTATAAGAAAATTTAAAGCTTCCCTACTCTAGAGACTGAATTTACATTTCTTCACCTAGCATTGAAGAATATATACAATTTGCCTTTAATTTTCATTTCAAAACCATATCTACACTACTTCTTTCTACACAAATCTTCTGCTCAAAGGCAAAGTATTTCTCAGCATGTGACATATGGAAGAAATTCTTCATCTTCTATTCCCCAAGTTTATAATTTCCTCTCCCTACCCTTATCTCTCTCTATTAATCTAAGTACTCGTTATTTTTTATCAAAATTCATAATTCCTCTACTCTATTATGGCTTTTTTTGTTTTGTTTTTTAATGCAACACATTGAATATTTACTGGAGAAAAGGAACTATGGTAAGGCTGGAGTTATGAAAACCAAAACAAATCCTTGGCTTGAAGGAGTTTGCATCATATTCTGAAAGATATTAATGCTCACTGTCTATACTGCTCCATAAAATGAAATATTTTCTTTTATTATTGAGGATAATGTTATCCGCATTTAAGAAATTATTGTTATAATTAGTAGTAGTAAAAATAATAATAATGGGATTTATGTCATGTTGAAGAGAACCTTGGCCTTGGAATCATGAATTTTGGGATTAAATCTTAACTTCAACATATGCTATAGATATGTGACCCTAGGCAAATCCTTTTACTTCAAAGGGCCTTAGGTTCCTCATCTGTCAAATGAGCACAATTATATTTATGCCACCCACTTCACATGGTTAGTTTGAAGAAAGCAATTACAAATTGTTAATATTATTATTACTACTAGTAGTAGTAGTATTTGTTATAGGAATAATGAAAAACATACTCCAGAAGAGGAGTAAGAATTTTTTATGCATAAATTGATGAAGGTTTCCATGACTATATTAGCATCACTTAAAAAACAAATGAAGGTCAGGAAGTCTTCAGAGTAGATCTGTTGATTCTGATCCAAGATTTTACAATTCTTCCAGGAATTCCTTAAAATCTTCCCCCTCATCTTTAAGAATTAGGTGGGTCTTGGCACTTGATGTCTTAGAAGGAGGATCCCTTGGAGTACAGTGTTTGAACTCATGTCACAATTCACTTTTCCAGAGTCTGCTGATCATTCCTTGTGCCCTCAGGACAGAGGTAGCCATAGCTGTAAGTGTTTGCTCCAGGATTTATGAACAGGGCAAATTCATCACTGCATCGTTAATGAGCCAGCCCTTGAAAATGGAAGACACCAGTTTCTTTCTCCTGCATCCTGTTTGGTCTGCTCCAGACATATTCAGGCCAAATAGACACCATCATAGAATTCATTTAGGTCAGCAGTGGAAAAACAACAAAGTGGCATTTCACAGCCTAGGATGTTACTATTGTTCTCCATAAGAGCTGAGCATTAAAAAGTTTTTGGGCACTGTCTCAATGAGTCTCAGTTCCCATAGTAAAAGGATTCTAAATCAATTCTGGTCTTTAAGCATCCTTTGAGAACCTTCATTTAAAGGGCCTTTTTTTTCTCCTTACCTCAAGAGGTTGAATTTTTCAGACCAGAGTTCCTGTATGGCAGGGATGGAAAAATAGCTTTGTTGGCTCCATCATTCTGAACATTACCAGTCTGATGGACTGATTTTTAAATTAAGTCCAGAGCCAAGGCCAAGAGATTTTTTTCCCCTTGGTTTTCAATTTTGTATTTGTTTTGATTAGAAAGGCAAACTAGGAAACCTTTTGGGATTACTTACAAAGAAAGGTTGAATAGTATCATGAGAATTATGCTTTCCTGCATACTGCAAATGAAGTTAAATACTGCAGTAATGAGGCTTATTAAATAGAATTAGCTCTACTATCAGTTGAATCTCAATGAGTTAATTAAACAAACAATGCCTTTACTGAGTACATATTATGTGCCTAGCACTGTGTTAGGCAAAATGACAAAAATATGAGGCTATATGGCATAGCAAGAAATTTGGCCTTGAAGAGACTTAGGTTTCAGTCCTACCTTTGACACATCATCAGCTATGTGATCCTGGGCATTTAACCACTTCATGCCCCCAAGAAACTTTCAAGAGACTATTGGCTGCAGAAGAGTTACAAATCTGCACCAGTGGGACTAATTTCCTCAACACTATATTTTATCTGCAAGAGGTCTGAACAGTTCCAGAGTGGAAACAAATAAAAACTGACATTTGTATGGTGCTTGAAAGTTTGCCATGCTATCCATGTTATTTGCCCTCTTAGTATTCTTGGAAAGTAGTTGATGCTTCATTTTATAGATATGTAAACAATTTCATAGGTGTTAACTGATGACCAGATCATATAATTACTAAGTATCTGAAGCAGATTTTAAATCTAGCTATTCTAGGCTCCAAATTGAACAATCTATCCACTCTCTTAAGAATATACACATACAGAGTAGTATGAATATAGAAAGAAACTGCAATCTAGTTGGGAGGACAGGATGGAGACCCACAAAATAGTAGACATTAATAGGGTTAAATTAATTATATGGTATAAACTATATGTCCATACATTTAAGCTGGGAGAGAATAGAAGTCCAAAATAGTTAAAGAAAGATTTATGGAGGATTTTAAGATTTAAAACTGAAAAGCCATCTTTGACAACAGATAAAACAAACCCTCATTTCACACATGTGAAGACTGAGTCCCAATGTCACACAAAAGAGTAGCAGAAACAAGTTTAAAAACCAAGTGTTCTTTCTCAGTACTCTGTTCTCTGCATTGTGCCTTAAAGATAAACAACATTTAAATATTAAGTCAAAAGGAAATGACTTTCCTGGCAGAGGGAAAAGAATAATGCACAAATATTTATTGATTGGCTGTTGGTTGACCATGTCAGGGAATTTTTTCTACTGAGAAACAGAAACTCCTGGGAGAGAAATACCCACAAGTGGGGCCTGATGTCTGTGGGTCAAATAAGGGAGGCCAAATTAAAGAAATTCTTTAGCAAATCAATGAAACTTTTGATAACAGCTTCACTTTCATAGGGTACAGATTTAGTTTTTATCCTTTTCAAGCTTGCTTAGAGTATTCAACCACTGGATAGCATTTTGCAACAACTTAGTATAGATAAATCAAACTTTTCACAAGAGAGAGGGGGGTAGATAAAGTAAGAAAGTGAGAAAGTTCAAGAAAGAAAAGAATGACTTGTAGGGTAATTTTTGCCATGCAGCTTTCAGTTGCAATGAGACTTTCCTATTTAAGGAGAAGCAGCAAAGGAAAGTGAACAAACACTTTACAAATGTGAAAGAGGTCCCTTTATACAAAACTTCAGGGTTGATGTAACTATTTAGACCAGACTTCAGGTGTCTCTTATCTGAGGACCAAAAAAAAAATTTGTTTTTACAACAATGTGTAAAATTATTCACTTATTCTGTGTTCTTGCATAATTTATCATATTTCTTCTTTAATAAGAATTGGGCACTTTGTACTACTGAGCCACTAGATGATTGTGGGGAGGTGTCCCTCTGTTCTTAGCTGATCAGAATGTTATATAATGTTTGTAATTTCTATTTCCCACAAATAGAATACACAAAAAACATCAAAATAGAGTATATGGCAGGGAAGAGACCAGTCAATAGATATTTTACATGCAAACAATGAACCAGTAATGTTTCATTTTATTAAAAAGCTTGATATTTTAGACTTAAATTTGGAAATTTTAGACTTAAATATGGAAAGAGAATCTCAGCATAAGAACCCATATATAATACCCTTAATGGATTAAAATTTTCTCTCCAGTATGTTTGACATTTCTACATATTTCAGGGCAGATCATTCTGCTTCTGGATACCTCAAAATGTTAAATGTGTTATACATATAAATGATTGGTGTTGGAGTCAGGAAGAGTTGTGTTACAGGTCTGCCTTTGATACATACTGGCTATGTAACCAAAGATAAGATACTTAACATCTTAGTCCATCAGGCAAGGCAAGTCAAAGAGACTGTAAATTAGAGAAAAGTTGAGAATTTGCATTGGTAGAGGTAGTTTTCATGAATAAAGTTCCTCACTTTTTCTTCCCCTACTTAAAAAAAAAGCTAGAAAATTTCTTCTGAGCTCAAGCCTAAATCATTCTTTTTGTAATGTCTGCCATTTTTTCCTAGTAATTAGATTTGAGACATTAAATAGAAAAAACCTAATCTTTCTTCCATATCAGCCCTTTATGCCCTTAAGCACAGTATAGTGTCCCACTTAATTACAAATAGTGTACCATATCCTTCCTCTTCTTCAAGTTAAATATACCTAACACCTTTAAGCAATACTTTTATGACATTTGCTTTTCCCTACCCTTAGCCTGTGCCCTCTCCACACCCATTGTAAGTCAGTGAACTTAGCTTAATTTTTGAATCTAGACTTTTCCCCTTGAAATTATTTACATATAACATCTAAATATAGTATAGTTGTTCTTTCCAACTCATGACTTTCCCCATCATGGTTTTGCATAAGAAATTAGATCAGCATAAGAAATTAAATAAGAATTTTTTGGAAGTTTTGTAGAAGCTGCAGACAAGAAGAAAAGGCAAGCAGAAAAAGTTTAAAAACTCAGACATGCATAAAATATATGTATAGTATTGTGTAATATCAACATATTTTATCTTTTAATACCATAATTCAGATTTCTTCTCTTGTATGAGGGGAGATCCAAAAATTTTACATGGATTTTTCAGATCATGGCAATGCTGCTCACCTAACTCCCAAGATGTGGAAAGGATAACTGTACATGTACATATAATATGTGTGAATGTATATATATATATATATATATATATGCATATATATGCATATACATACATATATAATTTTTATGTGTGTGTGTATATACATACACATACTTTTTGCATATATGTGAATATGAATATACATACAAATAATTTTTGTGCATATATATATAGATATTGAGAGAGAGACATATTCAGAAGAGAGAAATAGAGAGACAGAAGCACACAGAGAGGCAGACACACACACACACACACACATAGAAACATAGACAGAGAGAGAGACAGAGAGAAAAAGAGAGAGATTTCTTTCCCAAAAGAATGTAAGTTTGTTGATTTCGGAGACTATTACATTATTATTTTTTTTGCATATCTAGAGTCTGACAAAAACTAATCACTTAGTAAATGATTGTTAAATGGAATGAACTAGGTATAATCTTCCGAAACCCTGCCTCATTTCTTAACTTATTTTTAAAATTGTATCAATATCAATATAACCGTTGCCTCTGGAAAGGGTATGCCAATGGACTTCCCTATTGTGACATCTCTGATCAAAAATCTTTTCACTGATTATTATGTTCAATGTTTCATTCTTCTTATTAGCTATAAATAACTTGTGTACTAAGACTATTTTGTTCTTGATTTGCATCTCTAGCCTTCAGCACACTGACACAATGTTTGACACAAAGTAAGTGGTTAATCAATGTTTTTCATCATTTCAAAATTTAGTTGTCAGCTTCATGATTGAGGCATCAAACAGTTTAAGATAGAAAGTCTATATGACAAATTTTAGTTAGAGAAATTGACTATCAAAGACATTGAAATGATCATGTGAGAAGAATGAAACTTCAAGAGATAGCATTTGTAGGCAATTCATAATCAATGTATTGACAATTTGTGTAAGGAATTTAGGGTTTAGATAAGAAGCTTATTTTTAGCAGAGAAATGATGTGGTATGAAATGTGCATTATAAATTTAACTTGGGCAGCAGTGTGAAGGACAGCTTGAAAAAGGCAGAGACTGTAAACAAGAAAACAAATTAAATTTATATAAGGGCCTGAATAATTATTAGAGTTTCAATAGAAGGAAAAAAGACATTCATATTAAAGAGAAGTGAAGAGTTGATTCTGGGAGAATGGATCAAACTGATAATAATAATAGACAATTTTATAGTAATATACTCATAATCTTTTTGTAAATATATTATGATATTATCCATTGTTTTCAAAATATCTTGCTTTGACTAATATTAGGGTTTCCTAGTTGGTTTCTTTGATTCTACCTCCATTAGTTCACCCTTGAAATAACTGCTAATATAATTTTTGTAATGTGTAAACTTGCCAGCATTACTTAATCAAAACCTTCATTGACTTCCCATTGTCTATAAGATAAAAGAGCAGATCTCTTTCCTTGGCATTCAAAGTTCTCCAAGGAAGCATCGCTAATTGACTATCTGGCCTGATTTCATAATACTCGCCTTCATGATTTCTACATTCCAGCTGTAATGCATTCTGCCCATCCCTGCTTATGTATATTTGTGCACATCACCCCTTCTGTTTAAAATGGACTGCTTCTAATCTTTGCCCTTCCTTCAAGGCTAAGCTCAAGTATGTCATCATCATTAACAAAAGGTCTTTCCTCATCTCTCCCAGCTATAGAACATTTCTGAACATTTCATATCTCTCTAACAAGCTGTCTTTCTATCTGGAATGGATTTTCTTCTCACTATAGCTTCTTGGAATTCCTAAGTCACTTTAAAGCTCTGTTCTGATTTTATCTCCTGCATTATGTTCTTACTGCTCCCTATGCTCCTATCTCATACTTAGTATTTATTTATCAGTGTGACATATTTTATGTCCCCATTCCCTCTCATCCCTTGTATAATGCAAGTTCTTTAAGGGCAAGACCATTTATATTATATCTTTTGGTATCCCTAGACTCTATCTCAGTGCCTGCCACATAGTAGACATTTAACAAATGTTTGATGAAATGAATTATCCCCACAGTATCTGTTCTTCCAGGTATTTCTCTAGAATATAAAAATAAGGCCCATGGACTCATGTCTTTAGAAAACTTCTGAGCTCCTTGTGCTCATTTTATTTGTCCTTGGATTCAACAGGAAGTAGAAATTGATAACTATTCAACCAAATGCAAATGTCCAACTTATTTCCCTTGTGCAATAGAAAACTTAAAGGGGGCCAATAGCTATAAATACAATAATAGTACTCATATTGAGATCTATTCTCTCCAGCCACTAAATCCTTTAAATTAAGAAGAAAGTGAAGCACTTTTTAGGAGGTACAATAATTCTTTGAAATCCTTTGAGCACCAGCATGATCTTTCTCCAACATACTTTTTCAGACTTATTTCACATTACTGCCCTCCTTTTCACTCAGTGTTTCAGCCAAACTGGCTATTGTCTGTTCCCTGAACTTGTCACTGCATATATGACCCTGATACTTTTTCACAAGCTGTTCTCTATTTCTGGACTACATGCTTTTATCATTTCTGCCATTAAGAATGGCTAGTTTCCTTCACAGCTCAACTCATGTGCTACATATTCTAAGGATTCTTTTGTGACCCTACCAGATGCTATTGCTCTCTCCTTGTTCAGAATGCTGTCTTTATTTGTTTACATATTATCCCAGTGGAAGGTATGTCCTCTGAGAGCAAACACTATTTTATTTATTTTATTTCTCTGAGTCCTCACTGAGTAGCAGAGTATTCTGCATAGATTAGTTCTTAAATAAATGTTTATCAAAATTTAATCAGGTTGAAATCAATTTTAATGTTATTACGGTTGGAAACCCTAATTTGCTGAGCATGGTACCCATGTACTAGATTTTACTCCATTTCAAATTAGTGTTTTTAAATCAACAAAGAGTCCTCAAAGATAAAAATCCATTAAAGGAACTAAAAGCATTCATTCTAGAGATGAGAAGTAGGAAAACAGTATCCAGTGTTAGAAGTATTGGCATAAAGAAGAAATTTTGTTTTCTTTGGAGGACATGAAAAGAAAAAGTCATAATATTGTGCAGAAGCTATAAAGAGGCAAATTCAAAGTTGGTTCCTCAGGAAGTAATGAATTCCTTCGGGGGGGGGGGGCTTCAAACAAAACCTTGATGAAAATTTGTCAGAGATTGTGTGGGTCCCATGTTCTTAAACTGGTGCCTGTGAACTTTTCTTTTTAAACATTCTGGTAATTCAATATAATTAATTTCCCAGCCTATTAGCATCAATTAAATATCTGCCATGTGCTTAGTACTATGATAAGAACTGAAAATACATAGAAAGGCAAAAGAAAAGAAAAAAAAATTGCTGCTCATGATCTCAGTTTCATAGCGAAAAGGGAGAAAACATGCATTAAAAAAGATGTAGACAGGATTAATTGGAAAGCACAAGGATTAAATAATATCAGGAAAGGTCTCTTGCAGATAGTAGAACTTTAGCTGAGATTTGAAGGAAGTCAGGGTAACTAGGAGGTATAGATGAGAAATTTTCAAGGTATTGGAGGAAGCCAATGAAAATATCTAAAAATTGGAACATAGTGTGTTGTGTTTGGGGAACACAACTATGATCAAGAAGCCAGTGTTACTGCATCACCATAGAAGGGAGTAAGGTATAAGAAGACTCAAAAGGTAATAAAATTATTGTTAATTTTATTTAATAATTTAAAAATCTCATTCTTAGAAGAGGGTACACAGGCTTTACCAGACTGGCAGAAGGATCATTGATGTACAAAGATGGAGAAGAATAAGGGACTTCTTATTCATATTCTGAATATACTATCTAAATGAACCTCTATGTCCCTTCCAAATCTGATATGCTGAAAGATTCTGGGGAGGTGATTATGAATCAAAATTCCTAAGGAAAAAGAAGAGGAGACATTACACTTCATTAGTGATGAAACATGGCAATTCTGAGAAAAGAAGTAAATAGGAGAGACAAGATAAAATTCAAAGAATGGAAAACAGAGAAAGCTCATGTTGAATAGCCTCAATTCATTTAATGGAAGTCACTTGTTAATATTCTAGATCTTAGAAAGTGTTTTCAAGTTCATTTAATTTTCCCTTCTTTTCATCTTTTTTTTTTTTTAATCAAAGAATGGATGGCCATTTTTGAATCTTGGGGAGGGGAGTTTTGTTCAGGTATAGATTTAAAGGGATAGTCTCTAAGGTCTTTTCAAATTCTAAAATCAGGTGACTGTGATGCTTGGCTGAACCCACTTAATAACTAAATTATTCTGCTTAAGGGAGACAGGAGGAGAAATATTTAATGAGGCCTAGTAAGCACGTGGACTTTGGGGAAATTTTTTAGAGCAGCAAAAACATGAAAATCCATAAAAAAAAATTTCTTTCATAAATCAAGCATATAATTCTTAACAGTAACCCTAAAGATAGACGTTTTTGCAGTTCCTGGAAAGGGAATGGAGCTAGTTTCCTCACTAATACTTATATGAGGCATAAGCAGGCCTTC
The DNA here is from genome assembly GCA_023553655.1 of Myrmecobius fasciatus. NCBI lineage: Eukaryota > Metazoa > Chordata > Mammalia > Dasyuromorphia > Myrmecobiidae > Myrmecobius > Myrmecobius fasciatus. The sequence goes on from JAJPUD010001100.1 coordinate 311,980, forward strand.
CCCAGAGCCACCAGAGACAAAGTAAAAAAGGAAAGAAAGAAGTAAGCACCTGCTTCCTTGTCCATTTGAAAAGGATTCAAGAGAAGGAAAGTGGAGAACAAAGAAAGATGAGCCCTGAAAAAAAAGCTGCATCTTTTAAAATATCTCTTTGCTTATGCTGGGCACTTAAGAAATGCTTGTGAGATTAAATTGAAGTAGAAGCCTTTCCCACTACTTTTGGTCTGGTCAGATCAAACATAAGTTTCTCTCTCTCTCTGTCTCTTTTTTTTTTCTTTTTTTCTCCAGGCTTAAGTCTATGTAGCCTGGTCTTTAACAACTCTGGAAACAACACTACGTGTTCTACATTCCAAGTTCTATTATGTGCCTAAAAGCAAGACAAGGGATAAGTCCATTTTGAAATACAAAAGTCCAATGTATTAACGTCAGCCCTTGCCATAAATCTGTCACATGATCACTTCCCTCCTCCTCCTTTTTCTAAAACAATGTCCTCTTAACTCTTTTATATCATACAGCCCATTGGTAATCTCATGAAAATTATATATCAGTTCTCAGAATAATACTTTCAAAAGCTTGGAATATAATAAATATGATTATAAAGAAACCAATTGTATTGCATATATCTATACATACATACAAATCTGTACACACACATATACAGATTTGCATTTATGTTTATATTAATATGTATATGCATTGTATATATAACATACATGTATACAGATACATGATTCTTTCTATTTTATATCCTTAAAGATTTCACAAACTGACAGTTATTAAAAAATTCATTTGAATAGTTATCTTTAAATCAATATATTCTTTCTATCCAACCAAATTCTCTCTGATTACAATTTACATTAATTTCCTCTAATTGCCATTGTGTCCATGAGGGTGAGATATTATAAAATGTAGACTTTTTAAAAGCCAAAATCAGACCCATGTATTCTCAAAAGAATGTTTTCCAGCAGTTCTCAGTTGATTAAATTAAAAATCTTGAGAATATATGTCATTGTCTAGGCAACTAGTTAAGTCCAGTTTTACATGTCTACTTTAGAACAAGGATATAAATAAAAATGACAGCTTTACTCAGAAATATGCATAATGCACAAAAAGTAAACTCAGTTAATAGGTCTTTTTAAAGACTTCCAAATAGTTCCCAGGAAGACCAGTTCTCACATCTTGTCCATTTGTGGGTTAAAAGGAAATCAGGGTGTGAAGTTGAAATCAAAACTGTGTTCCAGCTACCTCTTGAACAAGGTCACCAATATATTTATTCTCTGTTCCAATATGATGGGAGGAAGAAGACTATGATAATTGCCTTACAGTGAACCAGCTGGAGGTGTTTAATACAGAACAGGACATCTTTGGGAATTTTTCTGAGGTTGGGGGTGGGGTGGGTGGAGGCAAAATTCTCCCAGAGTCCAAGCCAAGCTGAGGAAACTTTGCAATGTGGTGTGTATAGGGTGGGATGAATCAGAGATCAAAGAAGCATGAGTGGCTCTTTAGACCCTGAACATTAGAAAAACCTTTGGCAACTCTTTGATCTCTCATTTGCCCTCTGCCCTGAGGCCAGAATGTGTGGCAGACAAGGGAGTAAAAGGGCTTTCAGGAAGGGTCAATAAGTTTGTTGGATAAAAGGCATTTATTGATTGTCTACCCTGATATTCAATGAGACCGGTATATAGTTGTTGCCCTACAGAAGCTTGTAATCCTGTCTTGATGGAAAGGCAAAACCTTCCTAGTACTGTCTAATGCCTCATCTATCAAGAATCAATAAAAGGGTGATTATTTTTCTATTTCAATTTCCCTCTTAACATAATGATTTGTTTATTTAGCTATACTCATTAGGGGCTTTTAGTGCATCGAAAGAATGTTTCAAAAATCATTTAACATTAAGATAAACACATTTTCCTATGGGAAAATGTCACCTTAATTACTTGGAGTAATGGATAGAATCTTTGATTTGGAGTTGGAAAAAAACATGATTCCAGTTATATATCTGACATTTATTAGCTGCGTTACTTCTTGGAGTCTCAGTTTCTTAATTCATTACAAAAAAAAGAAAAAAAAAAAAAAAAGAAAGAAAAATAGCCCTGCCACAGAGGGTTGCTGTGAAGTTCAGGTGAGATGATGGCTGTTAAGTATTTCTCAAATTTTTAAGAGGCATTCAAATTATCAGCTAGGGACATGAAATCATGGCTTGTTGAAGAATTGTAGGAACATAAAATTAGACGACTTATTCTGCCATCGACCACCCTTTGAAATCTGCATGCTTAGCACAGCATAGTTTCAAAAGTCCCTTGAGAAAGAGTCAGGAGGACTAAGAGGATTGACAGTTTTCCAATTGTGGAGAGGTTGAAAAGGAGAGGTAAATAAATTGTACTCCTTCTGGATTGGGGAAATATAGTGGGTAAAAATGTAGATTCTCTTACTATTTGTAAACTAGTCATTTTCTCAACTCTCTAGTGATCAATTTCTTCACCTACAAAACAAATGAGTTTAACCAGATGATCTCTAAAATCCCTGACAGGTTAATGATCTTTGAGGCAACTATAATATCTGAATATTGGAAGTGAAAGATCATCCAAAGGCAATGTGAAAGGCATATTGGGAGGTGGAGGGTAAAAGTTGATGAGCAGGTGGCAATCCATTATAAAGAGTTATGCAGGAGAAGTAATATGAAGGATCATCAAAGAAATGTATGAACAGGACTAAAATAGATGGGATGATTATGCAATAACTTTAGGAATAAACAATAATCAATATTCTATTGGAAACTTTCATGCTAAAAGAACAAGAGGAAGATTCCTAGAAGATTGGGTGAACTCTTTGTAGCCGACTATAATTCATGTAAATAAAAGAAAACCTGGAAAGATTTTCTAAAGGAAGATGCTCTCATTTATGCTAATCATTACATTTCAGACAAACAAGATCCCCAAATTTATAACCTCAGCTCTCTCACCAAGACTTCTGTACTTTGAGCTAATGAGGGCAGCCAAATAGCACTGTCAAAATCTGTTATAACAATGATTATAACCAAGATTATAAAGGCAACATGGTACCCTGAAAAGAACATTGATTTGTAGATTCAAAATCTTCCTTCTGATAATGGCTATCTTTGTGGCTTTAATCAAATCATTCATCATCCCTAGGCCTTTATTCATCTGCAAAATGAAGGGTTTTGATTAAGAAGATGTTGGCTCCCTTCCAACTCTGAATCTATAATTGTGTGATGCAAAGAGTCACACAGGATTAACTCCCAGGGTTGGGTTATGGTGTCACTGGAAGAAATAACCTCATTGATAAGATAACAGAACATTAGAGGGTGATCCACTCAATGTTTTTTTCTTCAGAAATTCCACTTTTGTCTCATCTCCTCTTCTCAGTTGAATTCTAATATTAACTTTGTTTCCATGTGAATATGCAATCTTATATCATGTTATTTTCATTTCTTTTTCCATACCTTAAAAGACTGCTGATTTTATCAGCAAAGCTATTTCCTCTGTTGGATGCAAAGGCCTTAATCATTTATCTTCATGAATCCTGAGGACCAGAAAGTTCTTCACCTAGTGGCCAAACTTCTGGAAATGAAGTTCTATAAACTTAGTTTAACTAATAACAAGCCAGTCAAAAGCTAGCTAGTACTTTAAGGTTTATAATATCCTTTGCATATGTTCTCTCATTTTGCTCTCAAAATACTCTTGTGAGGTATTACTATACCCATCTTACAGATGAGGAAATTGAGAAAGAAAGAGGTTAAGTCACTTTTCCCAGGTCATATAATTAGTGAGTATATGAGACAGAATTCAAATCCAAGTGTTCCTGATTCCAAATCCAACACTCTATCTACTAAGCTTCTTTATTTCCTCATTAGATGCTTAATCCAGCTTCACTTCATATTCTAACCTGTACAGCTTTGGAAGATCTGACAGAGATTACAATCTACTAGAATCATTTAATAGAATCCAGGGTCAGATGTTGGAGCAAAAGTTTAGTGAAGATATTATTTTTGGTTATTATTCCTTAGAAAATACAAGTCAAGATGAATTGTATTTTTATTATGACAGATTTTGGCAGTGTAATTTGGCTGCCCTCAATAGCTCAAAGTATAGAAATCTTGGTGAGAGAGTTGAGATTTTAAATATAGGGATCTTGTTTCTCTGAAATGTAATGATTAGAAGAAATGAGAGCACCTTCCTTCAGAAAAAGTATGTAGGCATCTATTACATAATCTCTGAGGGTTAACCTTTCCAGGCTTTTCTCCTATTTTCTTGGATCACATTAAGCTTAATTCACAGAGAAGTTCATCATTTTTCTAAAAGGCAGAGGACATTCTCCTTTCTCATCCTAGCCAGTGGTGTGCCAAATGGTCTGCCAAACTACATTTTTGTACTTGGCTTCCTGAAGTTGCTGGTAGTTAGAAGCAAGATAATCTCTTCTTCCACCTTAACTTTTAAGACAAGGGGTAGGAAAAAACAATGAACCATGGGGTTTTCTATGGGAAACACATGAGTGATAACATATTGACTAAACTTGGATTATATTATCAAATCAGTAAGTCAATCAACTAGTGCACATTATGCATTTATTATATACCAGGAGCTGCACGAAGCCTTAGGAATACAAAGAAAGACACTTATCCCTTGGACTACCTACCTCCCAAGGTTATTCTCCTGGTTCTGTTCACTTCAGTTTGCATCTGTTCATTTATGTTTTCCAGGTTTTTCTGAGATCATTCTGCTTGCTATTTCTAATAGCGCCATGAACTCAAGGCACTCAATAAAATAAAAACAAAAAAATCAAACAAACAACAAAAACCCAAAACAACTCCTTCCCCAAACTCTAGAACTATCAAATTCTGTTATACCTAGGCTCCCACCTCCTCAAGTCCCCACATTTGCTACATTTTTGAAGAAGAGTAGAGATTTTTTTCTCCAAAATAAAAGGGGCAAAGGTGATGTAAAAACCTCGCATTTTACCCTTCTGTTCTAGTTGCTGAGCCTTTGTTTTAAAATTCCCCATGAATCTAATGTTTGACAACACTAAAATAAGGAAAGAATTGCCCTCACTGTCAGAATTTATCTAAATCAAAAGTAAAATCACTGAACTGAAGTGTAAGGACAGACTACTAAGGCAATTTGTTGGTTCATCTTTATGAAGAAAAAAGAAATTCATTATAATAAATTCAAGAGTTTACAGAGGATTCTAGAGTGCTCCTATTTGTTGTAAGTACCAGCTACATATCTAAAAAACAATTAGATAAAGAACAGGAAATTATGATGTGTTAGAAGAGAAACCAGTCAGACACGGTGATAATGATTTTATTGAATCTCAGCACCTGTTTTTAAATAATTTGAGGAATACAAAGTCAGATCTAAAAGCTGATCAGAGAGCAATTACTTTGTGGAACAACATTCTATGACCAAATATTGTACATTAAAATGTTTCACTTCGGGGCAGCTAGGTGGTACAGTGGATAGAGCACCAGCCCTGAAGTCAGGAGGACCTGAGTTCAAATCTGGTCTCAGACACTCAACATTCCCTAGCTGTGTGACCCTGGGCAAGTCACTTAACCCCAATTGCCTCAGCAAAAAGCAAAAAAAAAAAAAAAAAAGTTTCACTTCAAAAAATATTGCATTGGTTAAATATCTGATCACAATATTTGAGAGTGGATGATAAGAAGTACTATATGTAAAGCAATGCAAACATTTTGACTTGGAAAGGATGCATAATTATGGAAAACTATATGTGTTTTTATGGGAAGATCCAAACTTTAGGGAAGGTTACTGGAAACAGGTGGGAAATATTTATAAAGCATTTGGAAAAGCTCAGTTTGAATTTATTTCCAAATAGTTATGCTGATTAGTAAAGACTAGTATAGTTAATCTGTGGTCAAAGGAGAACTAGAGTATATTATGGAATGCAAAATGGATAATTTTGATTATATTGTTAGGTTGTTTTTCTACAAACAAAACCAATGCAGTCAAGATTAGAAGGGAAACAATTATCTGGGGAAAAAAGAGTTCTGATAATGACCTCATTTCTAAAATGTATAGAGAATTGGCTCAAATTTACATTCAAGCCATTCTCCAATTGATAAATGGCCAAAGGATATGAACAGACTATTTTTAGATGAAGAAATTAAAATCATTTACAGTCTATGAAAAAATAATCTAAATCAGTATTGACCAGAGAAATACAAATTAAAACAACTCTGAGGTACCATTACATACCTCTCAGATCAGCTAAGATGATAAGAAAAGATAATGCTGACTGTTGAAGGGGATGTGGGAAAACTGGGATACTAATACATTGTTGATGGGGTGGTGAACTGAACTAACCATTCTGGACAGCAACTTGGAACTATGCATACTTTTTGACTCAGCAGTGTCTCCACTGGGCCTATATATCCCAAAGAGATCATAAAAAGGAAAAAGAACCTATATGTACAAAAAAGATTTGTAGCAGCCCTTTTTGTAAGGCAAGAAACTAAAAACTAAGTGAATACCCATCAATTGAAGAATGGCTTAATAAGTTATGGTATATGAATGTTATGCTGTATTATTGTTCTATAAAAAATGATCAGCAGGATGATTTCAGAAAGGCCTAGTGAGACTTACATGAACTGATGCTAAGTGAAGTGAGCAGAACCAGGAGATCATTGTACATGGCAACAGCAAGATTATACAATGATCAATTCTGATGGATGTGGCTCTTTTCAACAATGAGATGATTCAGGACTATTCCAATGGTCCTGTGATGGAGAGAGCCAGAGAGGATTGTGGGGACTGAGTGTGGATCGTAACATAGTATTTTCACTTTTTTATTGTTATTTGCTTGCATTTTGTTTTGTTTCTCTTTTTTTTTTCCTTTTTCATCTGATTTTTCTTGTGCAGCATGATAAGTAAAAATATGTATAGAAGAATTGTACATGTTAACATATTAGATTGAGAGATTCCCCTCAGATCTGGAGGGGAAAAATACATACATATATATTTAAATTATAATTGTGACAAAAGTAAAACAAAGAATAAAATAAAATCTTATCCTTATTTTAAAAAAGAACAAATAGGGCATTACTTCTAAGAAGAGCAAATGATAGATGTATCAAAGTCTGAACTCTGTTTTACTTATTTCTTAAGTATTTGATTTAATCTTTATTTTATCTTTCTGACAATTGCTAAGCACATATTATACAATGCCTCCACTGTATAAATTTCAGATACTGTCCATGTTTTTGTGGAGAAGTTAATCAAAAGGTTGTCAACATTAGTTTAGGAACTGTATACTTAGTGTGTTACAGAAGCAAATTGAAAGTTTACTTTACTAAAATGTATGTAAAATGACCAATTTTAATTGATTTGTTTCATAAATTTCTGCACCTCCATTATGTACTTGGAAACTGCTACCAAGTTAAAATACAGAACTTCCCAGAAGAATAAGCTTCATTTATCACCACTTAGGAATAGGTGTGGAGCATTTATGGTTGCTTCTTGGGGCGTCCTTCTCAGATCAGCTGAGAACCCTGGTGCAGTTATAATAATCATGTGAATTAGCATGGTACACAGGAAAGAATGATAAATTTGAAGTCAGGTAATATAGGTTTAGCAACTAGGTGGCACAAGGAATAAAGTGCAGGGACTAGAATCAGGAAGACATCTTTCTAAATTCAAATATAACCTCAGATATTTACTAGCTGTATGATTATGGGAATTATGGGAATTATGGTGCAGTGGGGAATTATGGGGATTATGGGAAAGTCACTTAACCATTTATGCCTCAGTTTCCTCATCTGTAAAATAAGTTGGATAATGGAATGGCAAAAGATTCTAGTATCTTTCTAAAACAAAAACAACCAAACCCAAATGGGATTATTAAAAAGTCAGACACATTTGAAAAATGATTGAACAACAGTGAAAAACAACACAGATTGTCAGTCACTACCTTTGTGAAACTAGCTAAATTAGTTTAATTATCTTAACCTCAGTTTTTTTGTTTTTTGGGGTTTTTTTTTGTTTATTTGTTTGTTTGTTTTTTTTTTGTCTGTAAATTGAGGGGGTTAGATTTAGGCAACTGAAATCCTTCTGCCTATATATCTATGTTGGCTTACTCAAATGCATAACTTATGAGACCTCACTAAAATGATTCCCTCACTGGGAATTTAATCTCAATGTATAGTCTTCCACCTCTCTCCTATGTTTTATTTGTTTGAGTTTGTATCACTAGTATTTAGTGAGATGCCTGGCACATACTAAGTACCTTATATATGGTCTTCTATTGATCTATCTGTCTATCTCTCTGCCTGTCTATCTTTCCCTTTCTTTCTTTATTCCTCTCTCCCTCCCTCCCTTCCTCCCTCCCTCCCTGCCTCCCTCTCTCTCTCCCTTCCTCCCTTCCTCCTTCCCTCCTTCCCTTCCTCCCTTCCTTCCTTCCTTCCTTCCTTCCTTCCCTCTTTTCCTTTTTTCCTTTCTTCCCTCTCTTCCTTTCTTTCTTTCCTTCCTTTCTTTCTCCCTCCCTCCCTCCATCCCTCCCTTCCTTCCTTCCTTTCCTCTCTTCCTTCTTTCCTTCCTTCCCTCTCTTCCTTCTTTCCTTCTTTCCCTCTCTTCCTTCCTTTCTTCCTTCCTTCCCTTCTTTCTTCCTTTCTTCCTTTCTTCCTTTCTTCCTTCCTTCCTTCCTTCCTTCCTTCCTTTCTTTCTTTCTTTCTTTCTTTCTTTCTTTCTTTCTTTCTTTCTT
>JAJPUD010001100.1:320719-376001 GCA_023553655.1 Myrmecobius fasciatus
TTTCTTTCTTTCTTTCTTTCTTTCTTTCTTTCTTTCTTTCTTTCTTTTTCTCTCTTTCTTTCTCAATTTCTTTCTCTTTTTTTTCTTTCTCTCTACTATTTATCTATGTATTTATCTATCTATGTACCTTATCTATAAGTTTTTCCATTCACTCACCTGTTCATGTATCTGTTTATCTATATATCTATTGATCAGTCCATCCATCTATCCATCCATCTATCTATCTATTTATCTATCTATCTATCTATCTATCTATCTATCTATCTATCTATCTATCTATCTATTTATCTATCTATCTACCTATCTATCTATCCATCTATCTATTATTGCCTTCCATTATGTTTCCTGGGATTTCTTCCAAATAATTCTCTTTCACTTTAAAACCTTTAGAGAAAGGTACATCAAGCTATTCATGAAAAACTGCTAAGGAAATCTAAAGCATTTCTAGGGAATGTTAGATCTTTTAGCATGGGAACCATTTTACCAAAAGATCTTGAAAATTTTGCTTCTTATCATGGAAGCTCAGTTAGCAACTACTATTTTCTATCTTTCATTCCCTAACTCAACTTCAACACATCTTGAAGAAGATGAAACTTAGCTCCTCCAAAGAAGAAGCAGAGGTAGTCTAGAAAAGACAAAAGCAAATCCTAAAAATTCAGAGATTGAGATTACCTGCATGACCTTTTTTCTTTCTTTCTTTCTTGTTTTCTAATATGTTTTTATTCTCTCTCTCTTCTTATCTTTTTATAGACAATTGGATTACAGAATGAAGTTTATAAAACAAGGTTTAAAAAGACTTTAAAATAAATGTATATTTAGAGAAAGAAAAAGGAAGAGATAGTCCTAATGCTTGAGATGGGTATTTTAATATGGAAGACAAAGAGAAAGCAGAATTACATTAAATTTATTTTTTATTTTCCTTCTTTTTTTGTGGAGGAAAAAAAGCTAGTATTATACTGAAAATAGTATATGTGGTAAAATGTGAATTCAAGTTTAAGAAAGAAAAAGAGATAAAGAGTTGTTCTAAATGGACTAAAATCTTCTATAGTTTACTTTTAAAATATCCTGGGGTAGTAAAAGAACTTGAGGGAATGATTTTTTTTTTCAGCAAACTTTGTGGAATTATGCAGAATGTGTAATGTTAAAAACTAGGTGAGTAATGCAAATACCTGAAAATACATACACTAGCTGAGAATTAATGTAAGACAAGCAAGATTGACAAAATTGTAACTATAAGACACTCTTTACATATGTAAAGGAAAACAAAAAAAAATTGTGCTCGTGTGTGTGCCATGATAGATCAGCAAAAATGACAATGCTGCATGCATTAAGGGTATGGATTTGATGCCAGAAAAATCAAATTATCAGAGTGATACTATACACCAGTTGGAGGAAGGAAACATCTAGAATCTTAAGGGAAGTAATAAAGAAAAGTAGGGATAAGAGAAGCATTTTTTTCATTTTTTTGCTTCAGCTGAAGCATAATCAATTTTGCTCCAGCTTTTTATTCAGTCTGTATCTCTCTGTGTCAAATGTGATTCTTGTAAATGAAATATTGTAGGATTCTGTTTTTTAATCCACTATAGTATTTGCTTCTGCTCTGTTTTATGGAAGAGTTCATCTCATTCACAAATACAGTTATGATTACCAGTTCTGTATTTCTCTCCACCCTATTTTTCCCCTTATATATTTCTGTTCTCTCTTTTTTCCTCATTAGTGTTTTGTTTTTTAACCCACTCCACTCTAACTGCCCTGTCTTCTCTTTCCCCTTTCTCCTAGTATTTCTGGACTCTCTTCTATCCAATCCCTCATTTTCTTTCTTTTTTTCTCCTCCTACTTATTTATAGGGTAAGATAAATTTCTATAACCAACTGAATAATTATTATACCCTCTTTGAGCCAAAACTAATGAGATCAAGCTTCAAACAATGCTCATCTACCTCCCTTCTTTTCCTTGATTGCAATAGTCTTTTATGCTTCTTTATGTTATCTAATTTGTTCCATTATGTCTCCCCTTTCCTCTTCTCCTAGTACAGTCATTTTTCCACCTATTAATGTCCTGTTTTTGATATCATCACATCAGAGTCCATTCAAAATCATACCTTCAGTCCATGTATGACTCTCTAACTGTCCCAATAACAGATACAGTTTTCAAGAGTTACAGATATCACTTTCCCATCTAGGGATGTAAATAATTTAACCTTTAAATAATGTATATGTTCCCCCTGTTTACCTTTTTATGCTTCTCTTGAGTCCTGTGTTTGAAGATTAATTTTCTGCTTACTTCTTATGTTTTTTTATAGAAATGATTGAAAGTCTCTTATTTCATTGAAGATCTATTGCCTCCCCTGAAAGATGATGCTCATTCTCACTGGGTAGTGAATCCAGGTCCTTTGCTTTCTGGAATATGCTATTACAGGTCTTCTGATCCTTTATTGTAGACGTTGCCCTATTCTGGGCAATCCTGACTGTTGCTCCTTAACACCTGAATTGCTTTTGTCAGACAGCCTGAAATATTTTTATCTTGAGATTACAATTATGGAGTTTTGCAACAATATTCTTTGGGGTTTTTCCTGTGAGATCTCTTTTTGAAGGTGATGGATAGATTCTTTCAGAGACTATTCCCCCTCTGACTCTAGTATATCACGGCAGTTTTCTTTGAAGATCTTTTGAAGAATGCCATCCAGGTTCTTTTTCTGGTCATGGCCTTCAGATAGAACAATAATTTTTAAATTGTCTCTTCTGGATCTATTTTTTCTATGAGGTATTTTATATTTTCTTCCTTTCTTTTTAGTTTGACTGATTCTTGATGCCTCATAAAATCATTAGCTTCTATTTACCCTGTTTTAGTTTTTAATGTGTGGTTTTCTTCAGTTAGCTGTTGTATCTCTTTTGATTATTTCTACTTTTTCACAAGGTGTTATTTTCTTCAGAGGATTTTTTTTTTTTTTTGCATTTGGCCAATGGTACTTTTTATGGAATTGCCTTCCTTTTCCAAGCTGTTGACTCTCTCTTGCATACCTCTCATTTCTTTTCTCATTTTTCATCTACCTCTCTTATTTGCCTTTTAAAATCTTTTATGAGTACTTCCAGGAAGCCTGTTTGATTTTGAAACCAATTCATTCACTCTTTGAGATTTCCTCTGTAGACATTTTGTTCTCTTCTGAGATTGTGTTTTGGTCTTCGCTGTTACCATAGTAGATTTCTATGATCAAGGTTCTTTTCTGTTTCTTGCTTGTTTTCTTTCCTTTTCTTTTTTGTATTTCCTCTTTTTTTTTTTTTTTTTAATTTTATAGTTGAGCTCTACTCCTAGGGTAAAGAGACCATTGTCCCAAGCTTCCTGTGTAGCTCTGTGTTTTGGCTTTGAGTATAGGGTTAGCTTTACCTGCTCTTTACAGGAAAAGCCTGTTTTCCCAGAATTTGCCTTCTAAATTGGGATTGATGGCTGCCCTATTTGTTTGCTCCTTTCCTGAGCCAGCACCAGGATCTCAGTTGCTGATCTGCTATGATTAAGAACCACTCACTGACTTTCCCCAGTCTCTGAGTTGGGCTGAACAGTCTTTTCACCCTAGTGAGACTGGTCTTTTTAAAAGTTTTTCCAGTCTTTGGAGCTTGAAAGTGGTTTCATTCCATCATACTTTTCAGAGGCTTGATATCATGTGCTTTTTGAGGGAAAATGGGAAACCTTGAGCAGCATTTTTTATTTTAAAGTAGTAATTATTTTTAATCTATTCAATACTATTTTAAAAAGAGTAGATTATTGAAAAGCACTAAGTAAATAAACACCTGAATTTATGAAGTACAGTAGACAAATGTTTTCTAACTCAAAGACCATTAAATGTAGAAGAAAAATTCTTCATTTAATGAAGCCTGCTTTGAAAACTGAAAATAAGTTGTGTTTACTATTAGTTTATACCATATAACACATTAAGCTTAGAATATCTTTGGGAACATAAAAGATCACATAATTATATAATGTGAGTGAGAAAGAGAGAGAGAGAGAAGGAAAGGAATTATTTTTCATAACTATGACTAGAGGAATTATTAATGAAGCAAAGGATAAAGACAGTTATAAGTCAAAATAAAGAATTTAAACTACACAAAATTAAAATGTTTTTTAATGAAAGTAAATTTAAAATAGAGAATGTCAAATTGCAGGAAAATTATACTAAACATCACTGATAAAAGTCTGATATCCAAGGTATGTAGGGAATTGACAAAAAATGACCTGCTCCTCCTCCCTGCATGTCTCTACTTACTTCTCCCAGTAGGAGCCCCCAAATCTACACTGAGGGAAAACACTAAATAATTTAATTTCATTCTCCTCTCAATTGCTCTTGTTCTAGTCTTAGATTCATTCCTCCACATAATACTCCCATCTCCTCTAATCCCTGATACTCTCCCAATCATTTTTATGCTGAAGCCTACTCTGGTATGGTATAATCCTCACTCCCCATTCTCCACTGCACACTCTATCATTCTCATCACTTTCAACCCTACTTCCAAAATGTAATAATCTATATTTACTTGCTTCTTATACTTCTCTTATCAATATACTCTCTTACTCACTATAGCAGCTTTTGCAAATATTTTCATTCTTTCTCAAGCTTCCTACTACACCCTCTCTCATTTTCTTAGATAAAAAGCAAATCTCATACTTTACTAAAATAACCAAGGCCATGAAAAAAAAGCTTTCTTCTTCCTTCTTCATCATTTCTTATCACTAATGTCTTTTTCCACTATATCCTCCTTCACCCATCCCTCCACAAAGAGGTAGCCTTTTTTCTTATTGAAGCAAACCCCTCTACATAATCTAATACATTCTGCCTTCTCTAACAGATTTCTCACTCTTCCTCTAGTCTTAATTTTCTTTCTAGCAGCTGTCTAAGTAGACATATGCTCATGTCTTCTCATTCCTACAAAATAAACAAATATTGAAAAAAAATTAAAAAAAAACTTACTTTGTCCTACAATCTCTGTGAGTTATTGTCCAGCCTCTTATTTTTATGGCTAAACTCCTTGAGAAATCTGTCTATATTCCATTTTTCTAATTCCTCTCTAAAGTCTCACTCAATATAAATCCTCTATAATTTGATTTCTAATTATTCAATCATAATTGCTATCTTCAAAGATATCAACATTCCTACTGTCGAAACTAATTGCCTTTCTTCAATATTCAAAAAAATGAATCCTCCACAGCATTTGTCACTGTTAGTCACCATTGTTTCTTACACTTTCTTTAAGTTTTTGCGACAGTAATCATAGGTATGAATCTAAATATTTAATAATTGACTCTTTGAGGGGGAAAAAACTGTATGGAAGACACCTTTTGAGTTTAATCTTCATTATTGCCATGTTCTTATCACTTTATTAAGTCTGAACAGCAAACTAAATAATAAATCATGCCCATTTTATAGCATTTAATACTTACAAGGTGTAGACTTGGGGGCTCCTACTGGCAGAAGTAGGTAGAGACATGCAGGGAGGAGGAGCAAGTCAAGTTACCAACACTTGAAGTCAAGAAGTGGCAATGAGAGATGAATCTAGTCCAAGGAGAGCCTCAGGAGTACTGTAGAAAACCAGATGTTTTAATTCCTGCTTGTGAAAGGCCCTAGAGTAAAGCAACCCAGAAACAGATCACTCAGGTGTCTTTGCCAACATGTTTTTTTAAAATAGCTTTAATTTATATAGTGATTCATTTTTTCTATAAAATAATATAATAAAAAAGATGACTGCACATGAAACTACAAATCTATTATGTGTAACTTGCAATTCTTTAAAAATAACTAATAGTTATCATGTAGATTTTTTTTCTTCCTTCTCCCACCTTCCTTCCCCAACTCTAGAGATGGGTGCCATTAGGTATAAATAGGTATGTTTGTGTATGTATTTGTGTGTGTGTGTGTGTGTAATTTTTTCTTGATGTATATAGCATCTTTCTTCATATGTCCTTTTTAGTTTATTTGGATATTTATAATAGCCAAAATGATTTATTTGCTCAAAAATATTCTTAAAACAATATTGCTATTATTGTATACAATGTGTTCTTGGTTCTGTTCAGTTTGTTCTTTGCCAGTTTTTATAAATATAAACTGAAACCTCCATAGTTGCTTTAATTTTTATTTCTCTTATGATTTCTTATTTGAAATATATTTATGGTCATTTAGATCTTACAAATCTTGAAAAATCCTGAGTTGGTTAGAACTAACTCCAACATGATTCTGAAATACTGTATCCTCGTCTGTTTCCATCTGTGCTCCTGCTTCTTTTGGATCATCCAGGTCACACCCAAAGGCCTCTAAGATTTTCCCCTTTGTCCTCTTCTTTTCTTCCTCTATTCTATCCCAGCTGGTGATATCATCAGTTTCCATAGGTTCAACAGTCATCTTAAAGCAGATAATTCTCAAATCTATATTTCCAGCACTGACTTCTCTCCTGAATTCTAGGCTTGTATCACCAACTAGCTAGTTGTGTCTTTTAGACATCACATACTGGATATCCTGTAGGCATCTCAAAATAAACATGTCTCAAACTGAAATCATTATCTTCCCCTTCCCCCAAACCTTTCCGTCTTCCTAACTTCCCTATTAAAATTAAAAGCATCATCATCCTCTCATTCACCTTAGTTCACAACTTTGGTCTTATCTTCAACTGTTCTCTTACACTCAATCCAAATTCCAATCTATTTCCAAGTCTTGTTCCTAACATCACAGCATGTCTCCATTTCACTGCAGTTTGTTCTGGTGCACACTATTATAGTAACATTCTGGTTGCCTTCTCTTCCTTGATGGAATCCATTCTCCACTTAACTTGCAAAGTGATTTTCCTAAAGCTCATGCCTGACTTTACAACACACCCCCTCTCAATAATCTCCTGGATTTTCCTATTATCTCTAGGCTCTCCAACTCTTTGGGGACACTCTTATCTACTCTAATTCTAAGCCTTTTTACTGGCTCTCCCTCTTGGCTGGAATGTTCTCCCTCTGGAACTCCACCTAATTTCTCTGACTTCCTTCAATTGCTTGTTAAAATCCCAACCTCCAAAAAGCCCTTCCTGGTTTCATCACTGCTAGTGCCTTTTTACTGAGATTATATTTTATCTATTCTCAACATATCTTGTATTTACATATTTGTTTGCATGTTATCTCCCCCATTAGATTGTGAGATATCTAAGGGGAAGGCCCATCATTTTTGCCTTTCTTTAAATCTCCAGCCAGATATATAATGAGCAATTAATAAATGTTTGTTTGTTGGCTGACTTTTTTGTTAATGGATCATTTAGTATTAGACGACTTAAAAAAACTGTTGTTCTAAGACCTTGGTAATAAACTTGTATATAATTTACTCCATTATGAATATGGATTTGAAAATATGAAAGAAAAATCAATAACCATTTCTGTGAAGCCAGTTAACACTCTACTGGACTTCAAGTCAGTGAGATCTGAATTCAAATCCAAATTCATAGCTGTGTGTTGCTGGGCAAGTCACTTAGTTTGTATCAGTTTCCTCAACTATGAAATAGAGATAATAATAGAATCAACCTGGCAGGATGATTGTGAGGAGCTAATGAGATAAAATTTGTTTAAAAAAAAAAAAAAAGCTTAGTTCAATGTCTGGAATATTCTTAATAAATGTTTGCTTTTTTTTTTTTTTTTGTCTTTCTTATATCCCAAGTAGGTCAAAAACAGGACAAAAGCCCAATAAATATATACCAAAAAACTCCACAAAAACACATAAGAAAAAATTTTTGTGCTATCAAACAACTAGAAAAAATACAAAATTTGTTAAGGGGTTGAATAAATTGTACATCAGTATAATGGAGTATTGTTATATAGTGAGAAGCTCAGAAAAAATAATTTTTACATGAATTAATGTACAGTAAAATAAAAAGAAACAAAAGAACAATAAATACAATGTAAATGTGGAAGAAAAAAACAAACAAAAAAAAACAACTGGAAAGGAAGTTAAATAATAAAAAACTTAGAAATCAAAATGGTCTCAGGGAACAGATAATGACTCATGTCTCTCTCATCTTAACAAAAATGTTATTATTTTAGGGTAGAATGTTGTATTCACAATCACACTCATTTAATGAATTTGAAATTTTATTTAATTGTTGTCCTTAATGTAGGAGATGGCTGTTTCTAGGAAGGAGGAAGGCAGAAAGGGTATCTTTATCAGTGACTGAAGTCTTTAAAAAGGCATCCAGAAAAGTTTTCTGTAATTATTTTAAAAATCACTACAATCCACATCTGTGCCCTGCCTGTTTTTGTTTTTTTTTCCCAGCTCCACAGAATAAGATACCACTCCCAAGTTAAACTTATCACCTCTAACCTCATCCAAATGCTACTGACCAAAGTTTTGACTGACACCATCTCCCTCAGCTTCCTCTCCCCTATGATTAAATGGCTGCAGGCAGCAGTACCAAACTCCTAATACCTTCCTTTATAGAAGACAGAAACTACATTTGAGGGCTCACTTCATTTTGCATATGATGTTCTGCCTGCTTTTTTTTTTTTTCAACTCTAAAATAAAATGTCCCTGTGCTGGGTACTACCCCTCATTATTCCTGCCCTCCTTCTTGCTTTCTTTTATGTGTTGTTTCCTCTTGTTAGATTGATTATATGTTTCTTGACTATCTTTCATTTTATTGTTTCTCTACTGCCTAGCATGAGTGCTTGGTAAATAGTAGGTGCTTAATAAGTGTTGATTGGATTGCATTGGATTGGAAACCCTAGAGCTAGGCTTTTCTGAACAAAATGAATCTTATCAGCATTATGGTAGATAATTTGAGTTTGATTCACAGCACCACATTCTAGAATAAGTGACTACAGAATTACTCTTAAACACTTACAAAATGGAAGAGGGGATCATTACCAAAAAAAAAAAAAAAAAAAAAAAGATAAGCATTATTTACTTCTATTGCCTCTTTCTGTTACTGAGACCTCCACAGATAGGCATTTCATACAAATTTGGAGAGTAAACAATGATCCAGCCATATTATCATATATAAAGGAATCTTTTGAAATGTGCCAGCAGTCTCTAAAGTAGTTGAGTATATCTAGTAGCATGATGAGCAGTATTTTTCCATTACATATAAAAGGGTTATTTTAAGTTCATGGTATGATAGAACTCCGTACTTGGAGTAAGGAAGAGTTCAGTTCAAATTCATTATATATCTATTAGCAGTGTGATGCTGAGCAAAGCACTTAACCTCTCCGAGGTTTATCATCTGTAAAAGGGAAATAATCCAAAAAATCCCCCCAAAACCTCATAAGGCATTTTAAGGACAAATGAGATAATGTGCACATTTTAAGCACTTATTTTACACATTTAAAGCACTATATAAATGTGAATTATTATGAATGAGTTATCATTATTATGGCTAGAAAGGTTGCCACATGAAAGAGGGATTTGTATTCATCAGGCAGAACTAAGATCAATGGGTGAAAGCTGTCAAAGAAGAAATTTAGTTTTGATGCCAGTAAAACTTCCTAAAAATTAGAATTGTAAAACAGTACATGAGGTTCCTTCATCAGGTAGAGAACTACTGCTCTTTGGTGATCTTCTAAGAAAAGACTAGGTGATCATTTGTTAGGTATCTTATAATGGGGATGATTCCTCCAATGTAGGCTTGATAACATCTGTTCTTTCCTTCCAGCTCTGATAATCCCTTATTCAGTGCCTTCCACAGGAATGGTTGGATGAACCAGATATCTGTCATGAGATTGTCTTGTTATTTGAATTTTTAAAATTCCCAGTGTAAACATTTGGGAAATATGTCCTAAGCTGAAAACATTTTAGGAAACAAGTGTTGAAAACAGTAGCATGGTGTTATGGACAAGGTACTAGGAGATCTGAATTCTAGTAGCAATACTAGCATTAGCTATTTGGATGGCTTAGGAAAGATCATTAAGCAATAACAATAATAACTCCAATTTTATAGAGCTTTTAGGCTAAACATTTTCCTCATAATTATTCAGTGTTATGAGGGGTAGAAATTCCATTGTCCCCATTTTCAGAAGAGGAATCTGAAGCTTAAGAAGTTCCAAGTGATTTGTCCAGTCACACAACTGATAAATGTCAGAGTCAATTTGGAACCCAGATCTTTTCTGAATTCAATTTCAGTGTTTATTTTCTGTTATATCATGTTTTTTTTCATTGTACCCTGTCTGGGCCTTGATTTTTGTATATAAAGCTCTCTCAGAATTAGATAAATCAAACCACAAAATAAACAAGAAAGAAACTAGGGAGATAAACCAATTGTTAGAAAAGTTAGGTATGATAGATTTATGGAGAAAGTTGAATGGAGACAGTAGGGAGTTTACTTTTTTCTCAGCAGTCCATGGAACCTATACAAAAATTGACCATGTGTTAGGGCATAAAAACCTCAAAATCAAATGCAGAAAGGCAGAAATAGTAAATGCATCTTTTTCAGATCATGATGCAATAAAAATCACATGCAATATAAGGCCAGGAGAAAATAAACCAAAAGTTAATTGGAAATTAAATAATCTAATCCTGAAGAATGAATGGGTGAAAGAGCAAATCATAGACACAATCAATAATTTCATCCAGGAGAATGACAATAAGGAGACAACATACCAAAATTTGTGGGATACGGCCAAAGCGGTTATAAGGGGCAATTTTATATCTCTAGATTTTTGTATATAAAAAAGAAGGAAAGGATTTTTACTATCAATTAATTAGCAAAATAAATGATCGATGCTAGGCACTGTACAAAGAAATGGAAATAGACCAAAATGAAATAATTCCTGAGAGTTTTTATTCTATTAGAAATAATACATATACACTTATGTATACACAAGAAATATTTTAAACAAATATAATTTAACTAGATAATCACTAATACCTGGGGGTGGGAGATTCTTTATATAGGAGAAAGCATTTAAACTGAATTTAAAGTAAATTAAAGATTCTAAGAGTTGGAGATGAGGAAGGAGTGCCTTCCTGGCACAGGAAACAGCTTCTTCCAAAGGCATGGAGGTGGGAGATAGAAAATTATCTGTGAAAAAAAGGAAGAAATCCAGTTTGCATGGATCATAGAGTTCATGAAGAGGTCTAAATAATCCCCAGTACTTATTTTCTAATCTGAAAGTGTCCATGATAGCAATTAGTTCTCTCAAGCATCTAAATAGTTGGAAATCATTGTCAAAGGGCAGATGCAACTAATACTTTTCCTTTCTTCATAATGCTTTTCCCCCACTTGCCACTTTATAAATTATTGCCCTTCCAACTTAACTAGTGAAAAGTAGGTGCTATGAATTTACACAAGATTTAGTTTCAATCTTCTTCCTCCATTGGGAATTTTGGCTTAACACAGGATTGTTATCGATACAGTTGCATTTTCCAAGCTGAAAACAAAAGGGGGAAGGCAGGAGTTAAGCTGACTTTCAGAAGTATTGTCTTGAACCTTTGAGAATCCTGGAGGTGAGCTGAGCCTGGTCCTGACAGTTTTGCAATCTCTGGAAAGCAAAGTCCAGTAATTAGACAGAAAACAGATCCAAAGGCAGGACTGGGTTTTCCACCTTCCCAGACCTGCTCTGGAGGGACCACCTCTGTTGAGAGGGGAGTTCAGTCTCCAGACATATTATGCTCTTGGCCTCTGAGCAGAACCTGTCAGTGACTGGGCTAATGACTGCTGTGATGGGAACCTGGGCTTGCTAAAGTCTGAACTGGGAACTACCAAGTTGTTGTGCCCAGAGCATTTAAGCAGCATCAGAATGAAACAACTTCCATCTTCTTGCAACATAAACCAGGCTTGAATCAGTGACCCAGGAGCCAAACACTTCATATCACATTACCAAACCAGTGAAGACCTGCAGTTAGTTGCAAATGGCCTTTTCTGGCTCTGCAGCTGAGCTTTGTACATTTCAAAGCCACTCTTTTACTTTCCTGGGGATCCCTCTTTCTCCTTTTGGCTCAGGCTCATGTTTCACTGTCATGTCTTTCTTTAGGTCAGGATCTGTCACAATTGACCATCACTGGAGCATTGTGAGACTCACATGTGGCACAAGAATGAATTTACATCCTGTTATCTTTTCTCTGAGGCCCCTGTAAAAAGAACAGGCAACTTGTGTGAAGATGGGAAGATAGGGAGATAAAATTCAAGGAGATTTTGAAAAGCCTTTAGGTTTGAATTTCAGCTCAAATTGCAGCAGAATTTTACTTCATAGGAAATCTCTTTGCACTATTTTAGAACTGTTAAATGAACCAAAATTTCCCTGAAAAAATTAATGTAGCTAACACAATTTCTCCCTTTCTTTTCCCTTAAATATTTCTCAAATGAATGGATCTACACTTTCCTCCTCCCCTCATCTTTATCCTTTTGCAACCTGGCATAATGAAATGGAGTTCTTGAATAAATGTCTGTCATTGCCAAATCCAATGACCTCCCCCCCCCTTTTTTTGACTTCTCAGGAATCTTTAATACCACTGAATAACCTCCATTCTTTCTTGAACTGCAATCTCTCTTTGCTCTTTTGGCATTGTGCTATCCTGATTTTTCTCCTACATTTCTGGCCCATCATGTTCTGTCTCCTTCATTGATTCTTCATTCTGGCCTTCTTATCTCCACTGTCATCCTATTCCCTGCCATTAAAAAAAAATCTTTCTTAAATTACTGCATTTTACTGTTATTCTTCTCCTTGGGGCCTCTTAGTGATTTCCCAATTACCTATAGCTATGATTCTCAAACTTCTTTGCAGAAGCAGAATCTCTTGTTATAAACAAAACTCTGGCAGACCCTTTGGAGTAGAATCTCTTAAATTATTTTTAAATACCTATGAATAGTAACAAATAACATATGGCTGATTTAAAAATAGAGGCAGCTTGGCTTAGGATGTAGATTGGCTTCACAGCCATGAAGACTTAGGGTTAAGGTCCACCTTTGACATATAATGACCTTGTGCAAGGCACTTAACCTCTGAGAACCCCAGGGATCTCTTTAAGACCATAAGTGATGAGGAAGTGCCAAACTGCATTGGGAGGAAGAATTTCCTCACCAAATGTTTCCAGTCCTGATGATAAAATCTAGGCAAGAGAGGAAAAAAAAAAAAAAAAGGAAGGTAAAAGAAAGATTGGAAGTGAATGTGAAACAATACCAAAAGAGATAAATAAAAATAAAATGAGTAGAGAAGATCCGTTCTGACACAGTTAAACTGGCAATGTCACCATCAACATAGTACTTAAGATCTCAATGCCCCAGCAAGTTCTCTATTGCTTTGTCAGAGAAGATGCCAACCTAAATTGGTAGAGGAAAGTTCCCTATGAAAAGCTCCCTATATAGTTAAGGCAACTAAGGTGTTCAGTGGATAAAACATCAGGCCTAAATTCAGGAATACTCATCCTTGCAAACTCAAATGCAGTTTCAGATACTTATTAGCAACATGACTTTGGGCAATGTTAACCCTGATTGGCTCAGTTTCCTTATCTATAACATGAGCTGGAGAAGGAAATTGTCCCTGTATCTTTGTCAAGAAAACCCTGGATGGTATTTTGAATAGTAAGACATGACTAAAACTATTGACTATCATATAGTTAAAAGCATCAGTCTAAGAGAAAAGAAAATGAAGATAATTTTTTAAAAATGAAATAGGCTATATTAAATTCAAGAGCTTCTTTGATTTGCTTAAAAAATAAAAAACCCAAACCTCAGAAGTGAGGTCTCTTTCCATCTGTCCCACATTTATTTTTACATTTCAAACTCAATTTGTAAAATAGGGAAATAGGGTTCTCTAATAATAATGATTGTTTTCTTTCCTATTCAGATTCATCCATGGAATCAGTAGGGAAGAATGATCATACATAATGAGTTATGATCCTACCTAGATCTCTCAGAGAAGGTTCTTTACTAAAATTCACCAAAGTGACATAATGACATAGTAAGTGAAGCATGTGGGTATTTTACTTTGGGACCTATTTAAGGGATGAATACATTGGGCTTTATCATTAGCCAGGCTAAAAGCAAAGCTGATCTTGTTTCTAACTCTTCCCAAATATCAAGATCAGGAGGTTGGAGGTCAACTGCAAGAGGGATGGATTCAATTTGACTAATTGGTATTTTTATCTTTTTCTTGGCTATGGTGTTCACTTGGATTAGGATATGGTTTAAACATGGGAAAGTCTGTACTTCTTAAATTTTTTTTTTTTTTTTGATTTAGCAATTGACTTATCTTTATTACTGATAACCATCCTCACCTGTAAACAGTTAAGTGATTTGGTAATTTGATTTGGAGTCAGGAAGACATGAGTTCAAATTTGATCTCAAAATCTTAGAAGGGTAACTATTTTACTTGAAATCTCTAGGACTTAAGATTTATCATCAATTAAATGAGGAGTTTGGACTAGATGGTTTCTGAGAACCTTTTAATCTTTAAATCTATAAGTCGATAATCTTATGAATTCTCCCAACATTTTCTCTTATTTTTGAAGGAATCTTACTGGTCCTCACCTGGTATAGAAACAGATATAAAAAAATAGGGTGAGGCCTCTGATAGTCATTAGGTTCTCTAATTTTTAGTTCTTTTCCATATAGTAGGCATGACTTTCTATAACACATTTTATACAACTACTTCCCTTTCCTGTCCTTCACTCCAAGAAGAACAATTCTAAACCAAATAAAATTCTAACAATGCTCTTCAGAAGTCCTGGTCTTTTGGAATGAACTGCTTGGAGATCATTTAGCTATCACCCTTTCTTTATATCTTAAAAGAAGAGAGAATAAAGAGAAATAAAACAGCAGAAAACAGTTGGGAAAAAACAATACCCTTCAAGTTTTGTCTTCTCACTATTAGCTAAATGTGACTATTATATTATGTGATCTAGAAATATCACTTCAAGGAGAAAGGAAGTTAAAGATAAATTAGCATAACTCTTGTTAGAAGATGTAAATTATTGCTATTCTGGTTGAAGAAGGGAAAAGGGGGGCCTTAGGAGGATGTAATCAACATATTTGAAACTTAATGAATTGATTGATTTCTCCCATTCAGTTATATTGCTCCCCTCCTTCCTTCTTTTCCTCCTCTAACCTGAGACTATTTCATTGGCTAAGTTTCCTGTTTTGGACACTGGACCAAATCAGATAGAATATAACAAGCTACTAGTAGTTCACTTATGGCCAGAACTGAAAATTAGAGTTGTTTTGTGTAAGCAATAGAGAGAAATTACAAGAAGGCAGCTAGGATGGTAAAACTGTACAATCATTAATCTCTATAATTTCATCAATAAAACAGGGATGATAAAAATCTACTTTACAGGG
This sequence comes from Myrmecobius fasciatus, assembly GCA_023553655.1. NCBI lineage: Eukaryota > Metazoa > Chordata > Mammalia > Dasyuromorphia > Myrmecobiidae > Myrmecobius > Myrmecobius fasciatus. The sequence goes on from JAJPUD010001100.1 coordinate 335,998, forward strand.
TTTTGAGGACATCATCACCATCATCATCATCTCCATATACAATTATAAAAACATGCACATATGCATATAATTACAATATACATAAGTATAGTATTTTGAATATCTCATTGATATTTTACTACCCCCTGATTTTTAATATCACATAAAGCACAAATCAGAGAGACCAATGCTCACTAAATATTTTATTATTATGAAAGAGATACAAAGTTGAATCCAAGTCAAAGAAGGATTCCTGTTAGTGAGATGCTGAGATTCTCTTTTGACAGCTGGATGGCACAGTGCTTAGAGTGTTGGGCTGGGAATCAGAAGGGTACTTGAGTTCAAATCCAGCCTCAGAAACTTGCTACCAAATCTACTCAAGGCAAGTCATTAAATCCTTGTCTGCCTCAGCTTCTTCAAATGTAAAATCGGGATCTTAGTAGTACTTCCCAGGGTTATTTTTAGGATCAAATAAGAAAATTTTATAAAGCATTTAGCACAGTCCCTGGCATAGACTGAATATTTATTAAATTCTTGTTCCCTATCCTCTCTTCCTCTTGCTTGCATATCAAAGATTATATTGTCCAAATAAAATTTACTAGTGATTGTAGTGTATTATAGCAATTCTAACACTAAATTTGGAATGAGAGGATTTATAGACAAATTCAAGTTCTGTATTTTGGTGACCTCAAGCAAATTATTTATCTTCTGTAGGTCTCAATTTTCTCATCTATAAAATGGGAAGTTTTTGGTACAAGAATCAGATTATCATTAAAATCTCTTTCTAATTTAACCAGAAATACTACTAATGTAAATAGAACAGTTAGTATTTATATCTCACCATATACTTTCTCCCAGAGTATCATACTATGCTTATGGAAGAGGTACAACATTCAAAACCTTCATTAGTGAAACATAAAAGACAGTATGTTAAAAAAAAATGATAGCACAATTTTATATGTATTAAATTATATATATGTGTATATGTGCATATATATGTATGTATATATATATATATACATATATATATACACACACACAGTAACAAATAGTGGCCCTTACTATGACTAGTGGTAGCCATCTCTAGGACTGAGGAAGGGTAGAAAAAATTACTTGATAGCTTTGTTGTATATTTCAAAGAAATATCAAGTTTTACAAAGTAAATTTACAGCTTCCTGTGTAGCCAATTTTTATGTTATGGAAATGCTTATTTTATTCCATAAATTAAAATAAAAATAATAAATTCACATTATGCTCACAATGTTTCTAACATTTGGAAAAACTGCATTCTCAAAATATGTATTACAACATAACTTATAATATGGTCCTTTGTGTCTAGGTTTGTGAAAAGAGGTTGGGGTGGAAACCATAATAGAAGGTTACCAGGCCTTATGGGAAATATGAAAGAAATGAAAGTCATTTTCACAAAAAAAAAAATTCAATGGCAAAACATACCTTTAGGAGATTTTCAGGACCTGTAGAATGGGATGAAACAGCCATCAGCCATAAGGGAGAATGTTTTATTGGTGTTTACATTAGTACATGGATTTGTCATCAGAGATAGGAAAGGCTTTAGTGAAGGGCTGATCAGTGGACAACTTAAAGATAAAGCACTTAGTAAAGTATCTTTGAAAAGAACAGAATGTTTGTTCTTTTAGTTATTTGTTCTGGGCTAGAGGTGGATGCTGAGAAAATCCATCTATTTGCGTGTGAGAAAAGAAACTAAACATTTCTCAAGAATGGGAGAATGTAACTCTGATTCTTGCATCTGGGAGAGAACTGTATATTTGTACCAAGAGATAATGATGTGTTAGTACTGTAGGGAAGAAGTGTTAATTTAAGAACATTATATTGGCTAGAGTTGAACATATTTGTGCTGTTTTATAGGTACTGTATTTAGGGCACCTTGGTTTCTAGAGCATCTGCCAAAGTCTGGGGTTTCTTTGCAGCTGGAATGTCTGTGATTTTTTTTTTAAACACTTGCTATTTGCCTTGCTGCATGATGTTTTTGTAGCTTTGTTCCAAACACAATCAGTTTACAGAGGGTCTCAGTTTCACATCTCTGTGTTTATCTCTCTCGCTCATTGTGAATCATTTTAATAACCCTTTAAAATCATCCCAATCCATCCCATATGGTTTTATGACCTCATGCTCAATAACTAATGCAGGGGCAAATGATCATAAAAAAATATTTTCTAGGATGCTCCAGTCTGTTATCCCACTGCCCTTTAAAGGGACAGAGTGAACTGATCCAAAAGCCTAGATAGGAAAAGAGAATGACCTCATCTATTCTCTTGGCACAAACTGCCACTGCTTTGTGGATAACTACTAACTGATACTGGGCCACTCCCTCTGGATAACTGGAGAAAGACTTAGGGAAAGATTTTTTAGACAAAAGTTTGCATTAACATTTTGTATGCCTCAGTCCAGATGAATCTAAAGATTATCTGATCTGATGTAGCACCAACTCAAAAGTTCTGGTTCCAAAGATAGTGTTATTTTTAATTTCTCTTAGGAGTATGGGTCAGGATATATGTTTGACTGTAAGAAAGTATTGTGAGTTTAGAATGTTGGATATGGGGTAGAAACAACTGGATTTAAATTTTGCTTCTGGCACTTGCTAATTTCATGACGATTGACTAATAACTTAATGCATAGAAAGAGCCACAGAATTAGTCAGAAAGGCTTTTAGTAATAATTTAAGTCAACAAACATCTATAGAAGAATATCTATAACAATTGCTTAATGAGTGATCAACCATAATAGCCTTTGCTTTAAGATCCCCAGCAAAAGAGTAACACATGAACCCCCTTAACTAGCCTATTCCATTTTCGGTAGTTGTAATTATAAGGCAGTTTATTTCCTAATATCAGGTCAAAGTTCTCCTTTTTGTGATTTTTACCCATTCTTCCTGGTGATATGGTATATTACAGAGATGTCAAATTCTCCCTCATCTTAGAAAATTCCCTAGTTTGATCTGAACCACAATAAAATACAATTGGGAAATGTTTAACAAAAGAAATAAAAATACAATATCATATAGATAATGTTGTTTTATGTGTGTGTGTGTTTAAAGTTAATATGCAGCCCTTTCTATTTAAGTGTGACAACTCTGTTGTAATAGATAGAGCTTTAGGCTTCAAATTAAGAGCAACTGGGTTTAAATCCCAACTGTGATATTTCCTAAATGTAGCTCCCTTGAGAATCTCTCTGTCTCAGTTTTCTGTATGTAAAATTAGGGGGTATAAATGGATGGTTTCTAAGTACCTTCCCAGCTCCAAGTCCATGATTCTGTGAAGTCTAATCTCTCTTCAAATGAAATTCTTTCAAAAACTTTAAAACAATCCTCATAGTTTTCTACTCCAGACTAACCATCCTGAGTTCCGTCGATTAATAGTCCTGTCATGCCAATCTTATAGGTTAGTTGTTAATGAAATAACAAAGCAATGTATATAAAATGCTTTGCAAAAAACTTTTAAAATGGTGAGTAAATATTATTATAAAGATATGCCATAGAGGCCATTTATCAGCCATCATTTACCACATGGGGCAGAATGAGTATATTTTGAAATGAGTTCTTAAAATATTCATGACATAATAACAATAAATCACCATCAGGATTCTTTTTTTCCCATTTTTATTTGTTTTTCCTCATATAATCAAAATGTATTGTTTATTCTTTTTTGTCTTCTTCAGCTCTACTTATCTTAGTGCATATTATTTCTTAAATCTCTCTGGTTTGTTTTGTATTCTTCACACTCGACAGTATTATCCTTTATTTACTTCAATGGACTTTCTTTTTTCTCTCATTCCTGATATTCCCAACCCATGTCCCCTTCTTCCAATATATAGCCTATAATACATTGCAGAGATGCTATGATGCAAAGCAAGAACTTTTAGGAATAATAAAAATTTTAAAAAGACCTATCAATTTTCCCTGATATAGAAGCTATTTCAGAGCTTCTTCATTGGAAACTTGAATTCTCTGAAGAATTAAGTAGAATAACACTCAATGGATGTTGGAGAGACATATGATAAACCTGAGGTTTGTGACATTGGAGATGAACATACTTCATTCTTCAAAGACAAAAGTTATGCCTTTTTTAGTTGTCTTTTTTTTTCACTAAGTTCTCCTTGTATTTCTTTGTATTCCTTATATTTATACATTTTGTCCTTAGTTTAGCTCCATAGATTTCTTTTCTTCTTCTCCCTGAATTTAGTAGTGATTACTGCAAAGGAGTGCAAGACAGTGCTCTGCCAGTATATTTCCTGTCATGTGAAAGATATATTAGAAATATTTTGTTTCACTCCAGAGTACAAATAGAAGTTTCAAAGATGAAAACAAATAAACAAACTACTAAGCAAGCAAATAAACAAAATCAAACATTCTTTAGACTGACAACTATCCAAAGATAGACTGGGATGCCTGGGGAGGTAGAAGACTCCCCATCCTGACAGTCTTCAAACTTTATAGTATAATTTGCTCAGTGGGGTAAACATTAGGGATACATCTTTAGGTATAAGTCAGAATGGCTTACCTCTACAGTTTCTTTCAACTTTTAAATCTTAGGATTCAATGATTTTTTGTATATAAGACTGCCAAAGGTAGATGTCTATACTGTCATTATGAATAAGCACAGATAAAGAGAACTAAAGGATAGCCCCACAACATGCATGTTAACTGACTTCATGCTTTGATCAAGTCACTTTATGCTTCTAGTCCTCCAATTTCCCATTATTAAAATAAGGGAATTTGGCAAGATTATGCCTTCCCTTCCCCTCAGCCACTATCCTAGACAGCAAGTAATACAATATGTTAAACATGTGCAATTTTATACATATTTCCACAAATATCAAGAAAAATAAGATAAAAAAAGAGAAAGAAAATAAAATGCAAGCAAATAGCAGCAACAAAAAAGTGAAAATACTATGTTGTGATCCATAATCAGTTCCTACAGTCTTCTCTCTGAATGCAGATGGTGCTCTTAATCACAAGACCATTGGAACTGGTGAGCCATGTCCATCAGAATTGATCATTGTATAATTTTGTTGTTGCCATGTACAATGATTTCCTGGTTCTACTGATTTCAGTTAGCATCAGTTCATGTAAGTCTCTCCAGGCCTCTCTAAAATCATCCTGCTGATCATTTCTTATTTAATAATAATATTCCATAACATTCAGATACTATAACTTATTCAGCCATTTTCTGACTAAAGAATATCTACTCAGTTTCCATTTCCTTGCCACTACAAAAAGGGCTGCCATAAACATTTTTGCACATGTGGGTCATTTTTCTTTTTTTATGATCTCTTTGGGATACAAACCCAATAGAGGCACTGCTGGATCAAATAGTATGCATAAGTTTGATAGCCCTTTGGGCATAGTTCCAAATTGCTCTCCAGAATGGTTGGATCAATTCACAACTCCACCAGCAATGCATTAGAGTCCTGGTTTAACTATATCCCCTCCAACATTCATCATTATTATTTTCTTAGCCAATCTAAGAAGTATGTAATATTACCTCAGAGTTGTGTTAATTTGCATTTCTCTGACCAATAGTGATTTAGAGCACCCTTTCATGTGACTAGAAATGGTTTCAATTTTTTCATCTGAAAATTATTCTTTTAGCATTTATCATTTGGAGAAGGGCTTTAATTCTTATAAATTCGAGTCAATTCTCTAAATATTTTAGAAATAAGGCCTTTATCAGAACCCTTGAATGTAATTTTTTTCCAAGTTTATTACTTCCCTTCTAATTTTGTCTATATTGATTTTGTACAAAAACTTTTTAATATTATTAATATAATCAAAATTATACATTTTGCATTATATAATGTACTTCAGTTCTTCTTTGGCCACAAATTCATTCCTTTTTCACAGATTTGAGGGATAGACTATCTTTTGTTCTTCCAATTTGCTTCTATTATCACTCTTTATGTCTAAATCATGAACCCATTTTGACCTTATCTTGGAACAGGGTGTTAGGTATGGGTCAATGCCTACTTCCTGCCATACTAATTTCCAATTTCCCCAGCAATTTTTATCAAATATCATTCTTCTTGTAACTCTTTTAACTTCTCTAGAACTTTGGACAGTAAACCACTTGGTGCCTATATGCGGGAGTATTTTGCTTCTGACCACCACCTCCCTCAAACAGCCTTTCCCCTTTTCACCCCCTCCTTATTTCATATACCTTTCCCCTTTTATTTCTGTTCTCCCTTCTATTAGCCTTCTCCTTTCCTTTTCCCTTTTCCCTCTTACTTACCTACAGGGTGAAACAAGTTTCTCTGTGAAGCTAAATGTATCTGATATTCTTTCTTTGAACCAAATCTAATGAGAGTAAGATTCACACAACGTTCATCCCCTTCCCTTATTTCCCTCAATTGTAATAGATCTTTTTTGCCTCTTCATGAGATATAATTTATTCCATTTTATCTCCATTTTTCTCTTATTATAGAACAATCCCCTTTCCACCTCTGGTTTCCTTTTTTATATAATCACAATAAAATCTAATTATACCTGCACCATCTAAGTATACTCATAATAGAGATACAGTTCTCAAGAGTTAAACACCATATTTCCATATAGGGATGTAAATTTTTTAACTTTTAAAAAGAAAAAGTTATTTTTTTCTTTTTCTTTTACCTTTTTATGTTTCTTTTGAGTTCTGTATTTGAAGATCAGATTTTATGTTCAACTCTGCTATATTCATCAGAAATGAATGAAATTCACCTGTTTCATTGAATGACCATCTTTTCCCCTGAAAGATAATGCTTAATTTTGTTGGATAGTTGATTCTTGGCTGCAATTCAAGTTCCTTTTTCCTCTCAAATATCATATTCCAGGCCCTTTGATTCTTTAAAATGGAAGCTGCTATGTCCTGACTTATCCTGATTATGGCTTCTCAAAATTCGATTTGTTTCTTTATGGCTGCTTGCAATATTTTCTCCTTGATCTGATAATTCTGGAATTTAGTTGCAACATTCCTTGTAATTTTCATTTTGGGGTCTCTTTCAGGAGGTGATTGGTGGATTCTTACAAAATTTTTTGTGTTTTATTTTATCCTGTGATTCTAGAACATTAGGGCACTTTTCCTTGATGATTTCTTGAAAGATGTTGTCTAAGCTCTTTTTTTTTTTTTTTAATCATGTGTTTCAGGTAGTCCAATAGTTCTTAGGTTATCTCTCTTAGATCTATTTTCCAGGTGATTTGTTTTCCAATGAGGTATTTTACATTTTCTGCTTCTTCTTCTTCTTCTTTTTTTTTTTTATTTTGTTTGACTGATTCTTGATGTCTCATTGAGTCATTCATTTCCATTTGTTCAATTCTAATTTTTAGTGAATTATTTTCTTCATTTATCTTTTTTCTCTTCTTTTACATTTGGTCAATTGAACTTTTAAATAAGGTGCTTTGTTTATTGTATTTTTTTTTCCATTTCACAAATTTTGTTTTTCAACAAGTTGGTTTCTTTTTCAAATCTGTTTCATAAGGAGTAATATACTTTTTCTATTTTATCAAATCTATTTTGTAAGGAGTTATATGATTTTCCCATATCACTAAATCTCTTTTTAAGAAGTTTTCTTCAGATAATTTCTGTGTTTCCTTTCCAAACTCTCATATGAAGTTCTTATTTCCTTTCTCCATTTTTCTAACTCTCTTTTATGATTTTTTTTGAAGTCTTCCAAGAAAGCCTTGTAAAATGGGGATCAGTTTATATCACCTTTTGGGCCTTCATCTGGAGTCGATTTGCTTTTAGCATCCTCAGGATTCGAGATCTGTTCTTCTCTGTCTCCATAAAAGCTATCTATGATCGGAGTTCTTTTTGCTTATTTTTTTAAAGGTTGAGGTCTGCTCTTAGGACAAAGGGAAGATTGTCCCAAGCTTCCTCTACAGGCTGTATTGTTGACTTCCTCCCTGTCCTGGGTGGACATGACCTAGTCTCATGTTATTCTGGGGTTCAGAGGCTCACTACTTGCCTTTTGTATTTGTGTTATATGTCTCACAGTTAATCTGTTGTTCCACTGGCTTCTGAACAAGGACAAAGTAGCCAAGGCTGCTATATTTTGGCTAAGAGCCCTCTGTTAAGTTCCCCAGAGTGTGAATACCATACTGCCCTGGGTTCCTGCACTATGCCTGTGCTCAGCTGCCTTCCCTATGTCCAATTGAAATAGACCTTTTCTGAAGTTCTTCTAAAATATCTTCTGCTGGAAATTTTTTACACTCCTATTATTGTTATTATTATTTATTATTATTATTATTATTTTATGTCATTCCAAAACCAGTTCAGAGGCTTGATCTGGTGTTAAAATAAGGGATGCCAGGAAGAGCTTGGATAAAGATTTTACTCTTCACCATCTTGGCTCTGCCACCATGTCTCTATTTTTCATTTGGGTTTTTAATAAGCAGGGCATTGTTAGATTGTAGTTTCTAATGCATTCTGCTATTCAACTCTGTTTTATGGATAAGTTCATCTCAATTCCATTTCCATTTTTTTATTTCTAGAATTTCATTTTCTTTCAGCCTGCTTTCTTCTATTCATCTCTCTGTCTCTGTCTCTCTCCCAAAGTCTATTTTGCTTCTGAGCACTATTTTCTTTTATCTCTCCTCCTTTTATATCCCCTTTATTTTCTTTATACATTTCCTTCCTTCTTCCCTGTTGGATAAGATAAATTTCTATTACCAATAGAGCAATGTGTGTGTGTGTGTGTGTGTTTGTACATCTATGTATACACCTGTATGTATACTCTCTTTGAATCAATTTAGATATCTGAAGTTTAAGCATTGTTTATTCCCCTACCTTTTCCCCCTTCACTGTAACAACTCTTGCTTGTGTGCTTCTTTTGTGTATGATAATTTCTTCCATTCTTTCTTTCTTCCTCCTTTCCCCAGAGAATCCCTTTCTCTCACCATCCATTATTTTTTACATCATCCAAATATAATGAACTCACTCCTACACCTTCTTGCTATGAAGAATCCATATAATTATCCTAATAATGACAAAGTTCTTAGAAGTTATATATAATGATAATACAGATAATTTTCTAATTTTATCTAGTTTTTTTTTCCTGATGAGATATTTCACTTCTTTCTATTTTTAAACATTTTGTTTTATTTTTCCTTGATGTTTCATGGAATTAATAGTTTCTATCTGACCACTTTTAATTTCTTTTTTCTTTTTTTTTTTAATTTTATTTTATTTGCAAAACATATGTATGGGTAATTCTTCAACATTAACCCTTGCATAGCTTTCTGTTACAGATTTCCCCCCCCAACTCCCCCCCTCCCCTAGATGGCAGAATATCCACTACATGTTAATTATGTTAAAATAGTTGGCAAATCAAATATATGTATACATATTTCCAAACTTATCATTGTTGTGCAAGAAAAATTGTATCTACACAAAAGACATGTCAGTTAAAGGAAACACAATGTAAGCAAACATCAATCAAGAGTATGAGAATGTTATGTTGTGGTCCACATTTCACATCCCTCTCTCTGGGTGTATATGGCTTTCTTCAGTGAACAATTAGAAGTGGTTTGAAACATTTCATTGTTGAAGAGAGCCATGTCCATCAGAATTGATCGTCATATAGTATTGTTGTTGCTGTGTATAATGATCTCCTGGTTCTGCTGATTTCACTCAGTATCAGTTCATGCAATCTCTCCAGGCCTCTCTGAAATCATCCTGCTGGTCATTTCTTACAGAACAATAATATTCCATAATATTCATATACCATAATTTATTCAGCCATTCTCCAATTGAAGGGCATCTATTCAGTTTCCAATTTCTAGCTACTACAAAAAGGGCTGCCACAAACATTCTTGCACATGTGGGGCCCTTTCCTTCCTTTATGATTTCTTTGGGATATAAGCCCAATAGAAATGCTGCTCAGTCAAAGGGTATGCACAGTTTGATAACTTTTTGAGTATAGTTCCAAATTGCTCTCCAGAATGGCTCTATCCATTCACAGCTCCACCAACAATGCATCAGTGTCCCAGCCTTCCCACATCCCCTCCAACATTCATCATTAACTTTTCCTGTCATTTTAGCCAATCAGACAGGTGTGTAGTGGTACCTCAGGGTTGTCTTGATTTGCATTTCTCTGATCAATAGTGATTTGGAGCACCTTTTCATATGACTACAAATAGTTTTAATGTCATCCTCTGAAAATTGTCTGTTCATATCCTTTGACCATTTATCGATTGGAGAATGTCTTGAATTTTTATAAATGAGATAATTCTCTATATATTTTAGAGATGAGACCTTTATCAGAACCCTTAAATGTAAAGATGATTTCCCAATTTATTGCTTCCCTCCTAATCTTGACTGCATTGGTTTTGTTTGTACAAAAACTTTTTAACTTAATATAGTCAAAGTTATGTATCTGGTTTTCAATTAAGAGTTCCAGTTCTTCTTTGGACATAAATTTATTCCATCTCCATAGGTCTGAGAGGTAAACTATATTACATTCCTCTAATTTACTTATAGTATCACTCTTTATATCCAGATCATGAACCCATTTATATCTTATCTTTGTATGTGATGTTAGATTGGGTCAAGCCCTAATTTCTTCCACACTAGTTTCCATTTTTCCCAGCAGTTTTTGTCAAATAGTGAGTACTTATCCCAGAAGCTGGGGTCTTTGGGTTTATCAAAGACTAAATTGCTACAGTTATTGCCTAGTTTGTCTTGTGATTCTATCCTATTCCACTGATCAACTACTCTATTTCTTAGCCAGTACCAAATGGTTTTGATGACCCCTGCTTTGTAATATAGTTTTAGATCTGGTACAGCAAGTCCACCATCATCAGCCTTTTTTTTCATTAATTCTCTTGAAACTCTTGACCTTTTGTTCTTCCAAATGAATTTTGCTACCATTTTTTTCTAGATCTGTAAGATAATTTCTTGGGAGTTTGATTGGTATGGCACTAAATAAGGAAATTAGTTTGGGTAGTATTGTCATTTTTATTATATTCACTCAGCCTACCCATGAGCATTTTAAGTTTTTCCAATTGACTAGGTCTGATTTTATTTGTGTGGAAAGTGTTTTGTAGTTTAGTTCAAATTATCACTCTTTGCAGATGACATGATGGTATACCTAGAGAACCCTAAAGACTCAACTAAAAAACTACTAGAAACAATTCACAACTTTAGAAAAGTTGCAGGATACAAAATAAATCCACATAAATCATCAGCATTTTTAGATATTACCAATAAAGTTCAGCAGCAAGAGATACAAAAAGAAATTCTATTCACAATAACTGTTGATAGTATAAAATGTTTGGGAATTTATCTGCCAAGGGAAAGTCAGGAACTATATGAACTAAACCACTTTTAATTTCTAAGGAATTTTTTTTCAGTTACCTTTTGTGATTTTTTTTTTCCATTTGGCCATATATATCACCTTCCCATATAGAAAGGTAAAATTAAATTGATGCTAAATGAAATAAGCAGAACCACAACAACATTGTACACAGTAACAAAGTTATGTGATGATGATCAACTGTGATAGATCTGGCTCTTTTCAATAATGAGGTGATTCAAGGCAATTCCAATTTACTTGTGATAGAATGTCCAGAGAAAGAGAACTATGGAGACTGAATGGATCAAGACATAGCATTTTCACCTTTTTGTTAGTGTTTTTCCCCCTTTCTCATGTTTTTTCCCCTTTTGGCCTGATATATATATACACACACATATGCACACACACATATATGTATATATATATACATATATGCACACACACATATATTGTACAGCATGAGAAATATGAAAATATGTTTAGCAGGAAAAAAAATTAAAAAACTTAACCTCATTAAGTCTGTTAAAATTTCTCTTTCATGTTTACTGTTATATGCATCTCTTAGATCTTGTATTTTATAGTAAAATTTTATATTCTCATTTGTATTTCCCATATCACTAAATCTAGTTTTAGAAGTTTTCTTCAGATAATTTCTGTGTTTCCTTTCCAAATTCTCTTACAAAGTTCTTATTTCTTTTCCCCATTTTATAATACAAATTAAATATATATATATGTATGTATATATATATACATACATATATATATATTTATGAGGAATGCTTGAAAGTTCTCTGTTTCATTAAATACTCATTTTTCCCTTGAAGGATTATATTTACTTTTTTTTTTTTTCTTTTTGCTGAGGCAATTGAGGGTCACACAGCTAGGGAATGTTAAGTGTCTGAGACCATATTTGAACTCAGGTCCTTCTGACTTCAGGGCTGGTGCTCTATTCACTGTGCCACCTAGCTGCCCCTATATTTACTTTTGCTGAGTAGATTATACTTGGTTGTAATACCAGCTTTTTTTGCCTGTTGGAATATTATGCTTCAAGATATTTATTCCTTTATAGTGGTAGTACCTAAATCTTGTGTGATCCTGACTGTGGCTCCATAGCATGTGATTTTTTTTTTTTTTTGCCGGGGGGGGGGAGGGGTTGAGTTCTTTTTCTTTGACCTGGGACCTCTAGAAATTGAATATAATGTTTATGAGATTTTTCATTTTGGGTTCTTTTTGAGGTAGTGATAGGTGGATTTTTTCAATTTCTCTTTTATCCTTTAGTTCTATAATATTGAGACAATTTTCCTTGATAATTTCTTGAAATGTGATTTATGATTATGAAAGGCTCTTTCATTGATCATGGTTTCAAAATAATTTTCAAATTATCTCTAGTTTTTTTTTTTTCTCTTTTAATGAGGCATTTCACTCCTATTTTTTTTTTTTTTTTGACTTTGCTTCATTGTTCCTTAATGTCTCATGGGATTAATAGCTTCTACTTGCCCAAATCTAATTTCTAAGATTTTTTTTTTCAGGGATTTTTAGTAATTCCTTTTCCATTTGGCCAGTTCTTCTTTTTAAATAGTTATTTTCACCAGTCAATTTTTGAACTTCTTTTTCCATTTCACCAATCCTTTCTTTTTAAAGGTATAATTTTCTTTAGTATTTTTTGTGTCTTACTTTTTTTTTATTACTAATCTGTTAATTGTCTTTTCATAATTTGCTTCCTTTTCTCTAATTTACTTACCTATTTTTTTCTTTGCACCTGTTTTTTTTTTCCTTTACCACTGTTATTTGATTTTGAAATTTTTTTTTTTAGCTCTTTGAGGAATTTTTGTTGTACTTGTATTCATTCACAATTTTCTTTGAACCTTTGCCCACAGCTATTTTGACTTCATTGTCATTCTCTGAGTTCTGATCTTGATTGTTCCTGTCACCATAGTAGTTTTTTGTGGTCATGTTTGTTTTCATTGTTGTTTGCTTATTTTTCTATCTTATTTTTTAATTTTGAACTTTACGTTAAAGTTGAGCTCTTTTTCTGGAATAGGGAGAAGTGACTCTGTTTCAAGTTTCAGTCTTTCTCACTGCTATTTTCAGAACTAGTTCTGAGAGTTTAGAATTTTTGGCATTTCTCAGGTGATGTGATGTGGGGAAAGGTATATTTATTGTTCTTCTTGTGAGGTAAGGGTCACTTCTCACCCCCTTCCCCCTTCAATTAATCAGAGACTTGTCTTAGGTAAAACAAAAAGGAATTTCTTTCTTTCTCATGAGAAAGGGTGTGCACTCTCTGACACACAAATTGTACTTTGAGACACATACACACATACACACACACACACACACACACACACACACACACATCCAAGCAAGGGACAATCCATTTTTATTCCCTAATGGGAGCTCCCCTCGCCAGTCCCCTGACTTTTTTCCCCATTGGCTGGGGTTTCTAAAGGGCAGTTTCAAAAAAAAAAAAAAAAAAAAGTGAGGTAAAATGGCCTAAGGCTATCAAATGCTTAACAGGGCAGGGTGTTTCCCACTCAATCCAGTCCCAAATCCCAAGGAGCTTCCATTCTAGAAGGGGAAAATAAGAGTGGAAAGCTAGGGGCAAAGATTCTTTTCAAATCTCAGGCCATCACTCCTGATTACAAAACCCAGTCCCTGCCCCTTAGAAACACATTCTCACATTCTTTGAGGAGAGATCACCTCCACCCTTGATTATTCTTCGATGTCCTTGTGGGTTTCAGTTTTCTAATTTAAGTTTCATTTCTCCAATTAAACTTTCATAAATGTGGAAACCAAATAAATGTTCATCCATTTCTCACATTTTGATATGCACTCCGGTGCTTACTTGGCAAGGATCCTTGATCCCTTGAGAAATCAATCAATTTTGCTCCTCTGGGCTCCTACTCCCTTGGGACTTGACGTAATAGTATTCCTTGGGTTCTGTTTCCTGATCCTTTGGTACCAGAAATGATATTGCTCTTCAGTTCTCCCTTTACCTTCTGACTAAAAGTGCTACTTCTGCCCTTGAACTAAGATGCAGAAATGGATATAGGGAATAGATTTTCCAAACAGTGTCTGGTCCTGCATCCAGAACCTGTGCTAGCATAGGGGGCCCAGTTATCTTTTTCTAATCAGTTATCAGGTCCCCTTATTATCTCTGTCTTGAGACCTGCCAAAGCAGATGTTGCTTTTGCCATCACCACCTAGTCCCACCACTGGTATTTTATCTATATAGTCATCAGACCAACCCCATGTAACAGATCTCTATGGCTTTCTAAGTTGTTTGGGGCTGGAAGAATCTCACTCACCCTGACCTTTTGATGGCTCTAGAATTTTATTTGAGGCATTATTTTAAAATTGTTTGGAGAAGAATGCTTAGAGATTTTAGTTGAATTCTTTCTTTACCCTTCCATCTTGGCTCTGTCCCTAGAATTCTATTAGGATTTTTTCTTTTTTTTTCTTCCTACCTTCTTTTCTTTCTTTAATTTCTTCCTTCCTTCCTTCCTTCCTCCCTTCCTCCCTCCCTCCCTCCCTCCCTCTCTCTCTAACCCTCCCTCTCTTTTCTTTTTCTTTTTTCTTCCTCCTTTCCTTTCCTCCTCTTCCTCCTCCCCTCCTTCCTTCCTTCCTTTCATTCTTTCTTTCCTTCTTTTTTCCCTATACATTACAAATGCCTAGCATAATACTTAGAATATAGTAAATGCTTCATTATTTCTTTTATTGAATGGAATAATGAAACTGGCCAGCACTCATTTGCTTTAAGATGAAGCGTTTTGAAATGTATAATATCAGAGCTAGAAGCGGAAGTATAATCCAAATCTTTCTTTTTCAGATAATGGCACTGAGGTCCAAAGATAATATTTGATTGAAGTATGGCCATACAGCTTGTGAAGGAAAGATTCTGGTTTTGAATTCATGTCTTCAATCTTCAATATAGTGCTTTGTCTATTATACTATATTGCTTCTAGAATGAGTGACCATTAAAGTTTCTCTCAGGTTTAGGTATTTTATGAATCACTGGTCTGGTACCTTTAGTACCTCCTTCCTTGCCTGAAAGGATTAAAAGAGTAGATATGCCAGGTTATGATTGCCTTTTCTGATTTCACATTACTAGATGGCATCTGAAAAACTACTTATATTAATGCTAAATTACAGTAAGAATAGGAGAAGAGGATTTTAATGTTTTCTGATATCACTTTTTTGGTACCTATTTTCCTTTCCTTTGCCTAGGTTCTACAGATACTTACCCTGGTCTTATATTTGCATCCCTGATTAGTTGATTTGTTCAGAATAGTTCTTGACATCACTACTTCCTTCAGCAACCTGTCTTTTGATTTTTAGTTAATGAAGAAAAAAAAAAAGGAACACACATTATATGCCAGATACTGTGGCAAATATTTTACTAATATCTTTTCATTATTATTATTCTCACAACAACCACAGTGGTTGGTGCTATTATCACCTATTACAGTCGAGGAAATTGAGGCAAGAAGAGATTGCCCAAGATCATAGAGTTTGTAAGTGTCTGTAGCTAGATTTCAATTTAGGTCTTCCTCTTTCCCGACCCAGCATTATATTTGTAGTGTGTGTAGCTGAAGTAAGGACCAGACAAAGCACAATTTTAGAAGAAATGCTATTTGGATGAATATATTTTTTCCTTTCAGATAATTCATAATGACATATGAATGAAGTGTATTATATATACACAGAAACATGAGAAAATCCTGTGATTTCATCAGTATAGGGGAACTCTCTCCTCCAAGAATGACTTAATAGATAAATCCTAGGGAGTTTCCTGAGGCAAATGAAAGTTTAAGTGGCTTTCTAAGGCCACAAAGTTAGTAAGTATCAGAAACAGATTTAACCAACTCCTTCCTCAACCAATCCCAGTGCTTTTTTCACCAAACTAGGCTGCCTCTAAACTACATACCACCCATGAGTACAGAGATATATTATTTAAATCCATATTTATTTTTTTAATCTCTAAATTACATTTTTGAGAGCAAGTAAAGTGTTCAAGATCATGTGTGTTTGTGATCTTAGTCCTAACATGTTATTTTCATTAAACAATAAGTGTTTTCATGGTGTGATATTATTTCATCTATCACATAACAGTTTGCAAATGCTATGCCCCTGACTTACACAGCTCATTGAAAAGTAAAACAGCTGTCAAATAAGCACTTTTACAATGTGAATTGACATTTCTATAGTTATAGAAAAGCTCAGCTTTATAAAACAACTGTTTAAAGATCAAATGATATTATTACATAGTTCTTTTTTTCTTACTTAATAAGACAGGATACTTTATCCAAAAAACGAAGCTCTCCCAGAAGGGTGTGGGACAAGGGGGGAGGAGCAAGGATTTCTGGTTTCATGTATCCTTTCTGAATACACGTGAGATCCCCTCCCCTCCCAATTCATCATATGAACATGAAAAGGGAGATATCCAGTAAGAGTCTCACTGGCACAGAGGCAAATCATGAGGCTATGCTGAAGGGAAACTTGTCTTCAGGCCAGGGTGTCTAAATTATTCCAGCATGCAGCTGGAACATTAGGGGCTACAGAGGAAAGGAGGAGACACCTGCCTATTTTGAACAGTGAAACATAGGGACCCCATCTGGGTGAGAATACTGCTCTGTGCCTCAGTTTCTTTCTCTGTAAAATGAAGGAATTGGGCTTGGTGGTCTCTAAAATTCCTCTAAGCTTTAATTCTTTGGTCCTGTGATTCCTCTGACTTGCTCCAATGGACCAGA
Source organism: Myrmecobius fasciatus (assembly GCA_023553655.1). NCBI lineage: Eukaryota > Metazoa > Chordata > Mammalia > Dasyuromorphia > Myrmecobiidae > Myrmecobius > Myrmecobius fasciatus. The sequence goes on from JAJPUD010001100.1 coordinate 353,028, forward strand.
GACTTAGAATAGAAACTTCTGTTCTCTTCCTACTGGAAGGAATTTTGATTACACAAAGGAATAAATTGCAGCTGGGCAATTAGTCCTTGATCAATTATGCTTTTCCCCTTTGCCATGAAGGTGAATGTGAAAGGGCCAGGAATTTTGTTGCCGGTACTCTTTCCCACACAGCATTCATAAGAACATATTAATCTAGTCCTTATTAAGGAGAAATTTCTTTCTCTGGATGAACATATCACATTTACTTCAGAAATTTTGGTTAAATACTGGAAGGACTTTATAAGATTCTGAAACTTCTTTCATCTACATTTGATTCATTTTTTTTTCCCCTCTAGGAGTTAGAGAAATGAATCTCTGATTTCATTGGTGTGAGGAAACTCCCTCCATTGATGTAAATGGGTAGCTCATCTTTAATTTAAAAAATGGCTTACAGAACTGAGAAGTTAATTAATTTGCCCATGGACACACAGCTGGCATAGGTAAGAGGTAAGATTTAAATCCAAGGAGATCTTTCCTGACTCCAGATCATCTTGTATAGGTCTTAATAGTATGTAGTGGTTTATATGTTCTCTCTCATTGGATTTTCAGCTCTTTGAAAGCAAACATTGTGTTTTTGACTTTCTTTGTATCTCCAGGACTTAGCACAGTACCTTAGTAGACAGTAGGCACTTAATAAATTCTTGCTGGCTTTATCTGATTTTAAGACTGGTACTTTATCCACTGACCTAAGTGTACATGGCAAATAATTTCAACCAGCTTTAGACTACAACAGAGTTTGGGATATGTTTCCCATAAGGGCTAGCCATCTTTGTTGTTGTTCAGTGGTTTTTCAATCACATTTGACTCTTCATGACTCCATTTGGGGTTTTATTGGCAAAGACACAGGAATGGTTAGCCATTACTTTTTTTCCAGCTCATTTTACAGATGAGGAATTAAGGTAAACATAGTTAAGTGATTTACCCAGACTCACAAAGCTAGCAGCAAATATTGTAGGTTGGATTTGAATTCAGTTATTCTTGACTCCAGCCCTGTTATTTTATCCACTGTGCCATCAGAGATAAGGAGATCATCTGACAGAAGCAGTGTTGTATATTGTCAAAAGTTCTGGATGTTGAGTCAAAGAATCTGGGTTTGATTACCTGCTTTGTTACTTTCCTTTCCAGGTATTCTAAGATAGCATAGTAGATAAGGGGCCTAACCTGCAATCAGGAAGATTAATTTTCCTGATTTCAAATCTAACCTCAGACTCTATATGAGCCTGATTATCATTTCACCCTGTTTGTTTGTTTCCTTATCTATAAAATAATCTGGAGAAGGAAATAACATACCACTTCAGTATCTTTGCCAAGAAAGCCCCAACTGGAGTCATAAAGAGGCAAACAAATGGAAAATGATTGAACAACAGTGATTCCTAAATAGTCTAATATGGCAAATACAGAGATGGTTGGATTCAGGAAGGACTAAATTCATATGTTTCATTTCATATTTACTAGCTGCTTTACTCTGATCTTATCCTTTAATTTCTCTGAGACTCAGTCTCCTCATTTGTAAAGTGATAAAGATAAGAGAAACTTACCTAATATAATTGTGAATGTCCAAAAAAATACCCAAGGTACTTTGCAAACTTTAGAGTCTATAAAAATGTCCATTATTATTTATTATTATCATTTATGGGACTTCAAATAAGTAAACTGTCTTCTTTGAAAAAAAAAATATGGGTTAGGATGCTCTCTTTCAATAATTCAATGATGAATAGAACTGATTTGAAAGATTGGTCAACCGAGAAGACCAGAAAGACATTAACAAGACTCAGAGAGCATGGCTCTATGATGGGTATTTTCTGTAGTTGCTAAAGTCATAACATCCCAATGCAAGAAGGATCCTGTGATTCATTGTACTTTGCTGAGCCCCAGGCAAAAGAAGGGCTACTTTTTTCCCTGACAAATTGGGTGGCTTCACTTCACTTCACTGTCTCCCTATTCCTAAGTTTCCAGACTTATGGGATAAAGCCCAGGAACACAGGATTTTAACTGGTACTTTTAAATCAATTTGACTTACTTTTCCTCTTACTTTTCTTCTGTTAGGGACATACAATTTGTATGTAAGTTTGCAAATTGAAAACAAAAGTTATGAGAAGTTTTTTCACGAGGAAGAGAAAACAGGTATTTGGAGAGACATTAATAAAGACCAAGAGCATTTTTGATGCAGGAGGTGGCACCAGAGCTTTGCTTTGAAGAAATGCTTTCCTGATGACGTGGTTCTGAAAAGATAGGGCTACTAACAGTTGATCACAGAGATGGGAAGTAGAATAACTCCTACAGAGCATATCTAGTTGGTTAGCTCTACCAAAGAAACCTGCTCATCTAATGCCCTAATTTTAAAAATATTTTGAATAACTTATCTAAGGTCACACAGGAAGAATGTGACAAAGGAAGGTTACGAATCCAAATGCCCTCACCCCAAAGCTTCCTTTCCACTGACACAACCTCCATCAAGAACTGACTCTTGTTTGTTTCAAAAAGAAGGGATGGTGAGCAAAAATGATATCCAGGGCTATATTTGCAACATTTCTAACACAATCTTTGTAAAGAATAGTATGTAATGTTAATGAATTTTTGAGTGACTGGGTTTCAAGTGTTTGCCATGGCTTATAAATCATCAGCAAGCATTGAATATGTTTACAAGATTTAGAGCTCAGTCAAAATACTTCAGGAGGCTTTGCATGGAAACTTTGGGACTTTTCCCGGCTATGATTATTTTATTTAATTACTAAAATGTGTTTTTTTGACTTGACGCAAATTAGCTTGTTCTATTTTGTCACAATTAAATGTGTAAGACCTGAAGATTATTTTTGTTTATTTTGAAAAAAAAAAAGCTGTGTTTGTTTATACTTCATCTAAAGCTCAGGGGAAGCCAATCCACATTTGAACAAGGCTTCCTAAGACATGGATGCAATTTGGTGGTGAGTTGGAAGTGACATTATTCTCATGACCTTTACCACTTTCACCTCCTACTCTGTGCATTCATCTCATCACAGACGGTGGAAATGTTAAGTAACACAGTCAGTTGCATGTTAGAGGTCTGAGAGAAGCATCCACCCTGGATTTTCTTTTTATTTTTTTTCTTTTCTAAAAATCTAAAAATGTCAAAGGGGAAATGCACTGACTTAAAAGTTAACACCAGATGTTAACATCACAAAATAACACAAAAGCTAGCTAACCTGATGTGGGATAACTAATGCCATTAATTCCTGGGCCTGAGAAACCTGAAAGCCAGGAAAAAATAGAAGCTAAAAACAGATAATTTTATCCATAACCACTGATGCATCTATATGAATTAACCTGCAAATGCAGGTTAATTTCATTATTTTAAAAATGTCTTCAGGTGAGCAAAAAAAAAATCAGATTCATACCTGAAAATAGAGATTATTTAGTCTAACCCCTTCAATTTATAAATTAAGAAACTAAGACCCATGGAGAAGTAATTTTTTTTCAAGGTCACACAGATATTAAGTACTAGTGGCCAGAATTTTATTTCAGATCCTCTGATTTAAGTAACCCAACACTCTTTTATGAAACCACCTTATCATCTATTTAAAATATCTACAATGGAGGCAGAGAGGCAGCATAGTGAAGGAAATGGTAAGACTGGTCTTTTGAATCATATGGATCTAAGCTTATTCCCTGTCCCTGGTACATATTGGCTTTGTAGTACCAGGAAACTCATTTAAACTCTCAGTACCTTAGAGGGAAATTCTAGAAATGAATTGTTAAATACATATATTTATGCATGCATGTGTATATTTACATTAATGTATATAATGTATATTTACATATGTGTGCATATGCATATATATATATGTATATATAAATTTTGCCTTAGAACTATATCAATTATCAGTGACAGATAAGTTATGCCTATAAAATATGCACAAAACATAAAATATGTAAGAGTTGTCTGGCATGCTAAATATAGAATTGGGATTCAAAAAGATCATGACAAATTGGAATATTGGACTGAATCAGTTGAGATGAAATTTAATATGCATAAATGTAAAGTCTCACACTTGGGCCAAGAAATCAATTTTACATTTACAAAATGGGGTGAGTGCAGGAGAGGTTGTTAGATTACAGGGTTTATTTGTTTGTTTGCTTGTTTGTTTCTTTAAATAAATCAATGCTTTTATTGGACAGAGTTCAATATAATTCAACATGGGATACAGTAGTAAAAAAATGTGTTCATTATCAGTATTAAGAAATATGGTATTGAAAATAAAAGAGGCAATAGCTTCCTTGTAATCTGTTTTGTTAGAATTACATCTGGGATACTATTCTAAATTCTGGGCATTATTTAAGGAAAGCTATTTGTCAGATGAAGAATATTCAAAGGAAGGTGATCAAGATAGTAAAAAGTTCTCATGATCTTATCTTTGGAGATACTTGCAGAAAAGAAAATAGGTTTTGGGAAGGGGGTGGGAAACAATTATTTTCGAGTGTTTTGAAAACTCTCAGGTAAAAGAGACCTAGTTTTATTTTGCTTAGCTCCATTAAGCCAGAACAAGAAACATATCATATACAGTTATAGCATCCATTTCCCATGGTTTCTCTCCTAAAGGCCCTCTTCTCTTTTCTGCAACTGTTTTTCTTCTTGTTCAAGCTTTCATCCTCAGTCTTGAATTATTGCAATAGACCTCTGGTTGGTCTTTCTAACTCGTCTCTCTATGGTCCATCCACCATGCAGCTATCTTAATATTGGCCTAGACCTATTCCAATACCTCCAGGATCATATACATAGACAAAAATTGTCTTTTAGAACCGATCATAGTTTCACCACTTCTGACAACTCTAATCTTTCTTTCCTCCCTTTCACATACTCTGTCTCCAATGGCACTGATCTGTTTGCTGTTTCTCCCACAAGATACTATCTTTTAATTCTGTGCATTCCTCACTATCACTTGTACCTGGAATATTCTCCTTTATTTCCATCTCCTAACTTCCTTGCTTTCCTTGAAGCCTTAGCTAATATTCCATCTTCTGGAAGAAGCCCTTCCCAGTATTCTGCTCAGAGTCCTTTTTCTCTATGGATTATTTCCACTTTATACTTTATTTGTTTTGTTTGTACATATTTGCTTTAATGTTATCTTTCCCATTAGACTAGAAACCTCTTGAGAGTAGGGACTTTTTTAAAAAAAAAATTCTTGATGTCCCCAGTGTTTAGCACAGTGGCTGGCACATTGAGGCCATAAATATTTCTTGACTTTACTTATTGACTTGATAATGTCCAAACAATTAGAGTTATTAAAAACTAGAATAGGCTGCTTTATTAGAAAAGAACTCAGTGGAGGTCTTTGAGTTGTTGGATGACCACTATCTGGAGATGTTGAGGAGAGGATTTTTATTAAGGTATGACTTGGACTAGATGATCTTTTAGCTAATAATAATAATAATACTAAAAAATTACAATGATCATGGTGATAGCTGACAAATTCCAAATGTGAAATTCTGGGACTTCTGAACCAGTGATCTTCCAATTATATTTCATGAACAGTATCAGTAGTATACCCCCAATAATCTCACCCCTTATTCTTATAGTTCTGTCTTTGTCCATTAGTACATCTAAGTTGTGATAAATCATATGCAAGCCAGTACAAGCAGAATTCATTATACAAAATTCATTAATCCACTATATAATTAAGTACTTAATTAATTGGATGTTTGGATAGACATAGCAAAAACTGTGTTAGTGTCTAAAGTATACTTGTCTGTTGGAGCTTCAAGATCCCTTAGTAATAGAGCCCTTCAATATCAACAATTTCATTTCATAATACTCATAAATAAAATTACTATTTTTCAGATTAAATTGTGTTCTTTTTTTTGCACATAGCCTGGTTGTACTTTCATGAATCTTTCTTCTTCAGAAGTCATTAGTGCTTTTCTTTACTCATACATGTCTTTCCCTTCTCTCTTTTGTCTTTCAAAACTTGGCTTAAAAATCATTTCCTCCTGGAAATCTTCCAGGATAAATGTTGAAACTTTCTGATAACATGTTGCAACTGAGTAGCATCATCAAAAGAGTCCTGGAAACTTTAAGACCTGAGTCTAAATACAGGTTCACTTACTTAACTGTATAAGATTGAGCAAGTTACTTAATTGCTGCCTGCCTTAGTTTCCTTAAAAACAAAATGGAGGTAATAATAGAACTTACTTCCCAAGGTTCTTGTGACAATGAAATAAGATATTTGAAAAGTGCTTAGCAGACACCGTTCCTGGAACACAATAGTTAAGAAATGCTTCTTCATTTCCCTAAATCTTCTTCCTCAACTCCTCAGAATTTGTGTCCTTCTTAATTTTATTTGTACTAAAAAAACAAAAACAACAAGAAAAAATTCTTATTCATTCTAATATATGTTTTTTCATCTTGTTAGCATCAACAGTACTCAGAAATGAATTTGTGTTTATCCACAGAAGCATTATTACATATAATTAGCACACTAAAGAAAAGGAAGACCTGATATCAATGAGGAAAACTCTGAAATAAATTAAAAATAATGAATAATAACAATAAAAAGATACAATATAGAATTCTCCATGGAGGACAGAAATAAAAATTTAGGACTATTGAAAAAATTAATTTTCTTCTTACAAAGTAGAATTGGTAAAGTGTCAAAATAATTAAAAATAACATTAATTTAAATTAATATATTAAATATTATTATATAACAATACCAATATATAAATAATATATAATATTTAATATATTATTATAAATAAAACAGTATTGATAAAATAAGTAATATTAAAAATAGCCAGAATAATTTAAAAACTTGAAAAAAAGGAGAAAACACTAAAATTTTAAAGCAGAGATATTGGAGGTAGAAAATAGACATAAAATTAGATTAATTACATTGGAAAAATGGGTGGAAAATGGGTGAAAATGTGAATAAAGATTCCCCCCCCCCAGCACATTCCAGGAAATTGTGCTAGGAGATTACTGAGAATTAGTTAAATACACCAGTGGCTTGTATTCCATTAGAATCCCCAAGATCTCAAAAATAGGTAAATTCTACTTTCAGCTCATTCACATACTTTGCTGTCAAACTCTGTGACTGCATGATAGAGAGATGGATGTTCAAGAAGTCAAGAAGAAAAATGATGCATTAAAAATACCTCTTATACAAAATAAAGTTTTTTTAATGCAAGAGAAGAATGGAATGTGATATATCAAGAGAAATTGGATCTTGTTGCAAAATTATCAAGCCAGCTGAAATGTGCACTTTTTAAAAATTAAAAAAAAGATAAATTCAACCTACCACAAGAATTTCAGGTATTTCTATAGAAATAGCTAACTGTAGAACTTTTAATATTCATATCAATTATGAATTAAGATCTTCAATAAAGTAAACTCTAAGAGAACTTCAAAACCAAGAATGACTAAGTGTTGACTCAAAAATTCTATATCCTAATTCAACAATGGGGTTATTTAGACTAATAATTTTTGCAAAATAAACACATTAGTGTTTGTGTTTGGAGTGGTTTGGAGGTTAGATTTAATGAGACATAGAATTGTTGCTATAATTAAATACTGCTTTAATACAATTGCCCTGGAAATCTAAGCATCAGTGACCTTAATATGATTAACAAATACAATCTAATTTTTCTCAAATGAGAAGACTTTGCTAAAATTAATTCTATCTCTAAGATTCCATGATTTTAAGCACAAGTTCATTGTAGAATGGCAATACCTCAAACATCTGTGCTTTTACTCCAGTAACAATCTGTCTGTAAATTATTGGAAAGTGAACATGACATTGATTTCTGGGAAAATTCTAGAAATGATTGTCAAACATCTATAAAGAATTGCCATGATTCTATAGAACTAGCAAGACTTCATCAAAACAAGTCATGTCAGAATAACCTAATCTTTTCTCCAACAGAGAGATTATACTACATATACACTTTTTAAAACTAGGACTACTAAAATATTTGATGAGGGGAATGTTATAGATATAATTTACTTAGGTATAGTTTAAATAAATTTCAGCAAACTTTTGATTAAATTTTTCAGGGTATTGAAGAGAAAAGGGATAAATTTGGACTAAATGGCAATATAGTTAGAAGGATTAAGAACTTCTTTCATGATGAGTCTGAAAAAGTAATTATTAATGGTCCAAAATCAACACAGTAGTACATATCCAATATAGTATTCAGAGATTTATAATGGTCCTCTTCTATTTAATACTTTTTTTGTATGACTTGGGTAGAGGCATAGATGCAATGCTTATCATATTTTAAAATAAAAGTAATAGCTAAAACACTATATAAAACAATTAGTTGCACATAAGTTTGCAATTTCATATGCAATCATGTTTTTTATCAGGTTATAGGAATGTTTGTTTTATTACACAAATTAAAAATAAAGTAAATTTAATTTTTAAAAAAATCAAAGAATTAGGTTCTAATATGATTTTGACAGATTAGAACAAAAACGAACAAACCATGTACCACTGAACAATTCAGCACTCTGCCTATTTTTGCATGGCCCAGAACCTAATAAGATGAAGTTCAATATGGGCACATGTAAAATCTTATATTTGAGTTATTAATCAATTTTACACATACAAGATTAAAAAGACATGATTATATAGCAATTACTCTGAAAAGTTCTGCGGATTTTACTGAACTACAAGGGTCACATGAGTCAGCAGTGAGTTTTGACGCTACAGAAGCTAAAGAGCTCACAAGAATTTCATTAAGAGATACAGAGTTTTCAGGGATACGGAGGCAATAGTTCCACTGTAATTTGGCAAGACACCGTCTAGAGTACTATGTTGTTTTTTAGGCATCACAGTCTAATAAAGACCTTAAGAGATGGAAAATGTCAGAAAACATTCAACCAGGATGATGAAGAATCTTTAGTCTGTAACACATTATGTTTGATGAAAGGAAAAAGCCATGTTTATCCTGGAGAAGAGAAGACTAAAGAAGGACATGATAGTGGTCCTCAAATATTTACAGTAGCCCCTGAAAGTGCCTACTGGGTTCAAGGCACTGTGCTGAAGACTAAGGCTATAGAAACATGAGATAGTACTTGTCCTCAAGGAACTCACAATTTGCCTGGGGAAAACAATATTTAAAAAGCAGCTGAAATTATGTTGGGGAGGTGCAGAAAGATACTGGCCCATGGGAGAATGATGAAGTCCTGCAACCACTGGGAAATGATTAGATGGCTATTCTATGTGTTCTCATTAAATGAAGAATCTGGGAGGAGTGGTTGTATATCCACTGTCCTACCTTTTCCCTCAAAGAGCCCAAGGGGCTAGGAGCACTGAAAGGTGTGTTTCAAAGCTGATGTGATCTTGCAAAATAATGAATTTCTAAGTGGATTAGATTTTATTTTGTGTGTCCCTAAAAAGTAGATCTAGAAGAGGCAAATTTAGGCTTGATAAAAAGAAAAATTCCTATAGATGAACTACACACAAGTAGAATAGACTTGCCTTCAGAAGGTGATTTCTCTACTTTGAGGTCTTCAAGAAGAGGCTAGAGAAAGGCTACTTATCGGTTATATTATAGTAAGAATTCCTTTCAGATATGGTTAGGTCTATCAGACCAGCAAGATTCCATCCAATTCTCAAATTTTTTGACACTGTAAAATAATTTGTGAAGATTAAGTCAAAACCAACTTTTCTTTTTAGGTACAGAGAATAATATAATACTGAACTGATAAAAAAAAAAAACATGAGAAAACCAAACGTATTTATTGAACACATACAATAAGGAAGACCCCAATTTAAATATACCTAGGGAAGCAAAGGAGCATTAGACTTGATCCTTGCTTTCAAAAGGCTTACAGTTTGGTTGGGGAGATAACAATATGCAAGGCAAAATATGGGGTAAAAAATAAGACCTACCTAAAAAGGGAATGGCTTGTGTTAAGGGTTTGTGGATTTCTCCTCTTTAGAAGTCTTAAAGAAGAAGCTGTATAAACACTCTTTGGGCACATTACAGTAAAGATGTCTTCTTGTATAAATTGGACTAGGTGGCTGATGAAAGTGAACTCATTTTTCATCTTTCAAATTTTATGTTTTTGCAAAGATGACATATGAGAATTCTCAAATGGATGGCATAGACAATTTTAATCAAGGATGCTCAAATAAGCCTTCGGAGAAGAAGTGAAATCTAAAAGATGAATAACATTTATATTTCATCCAAAGTAGAAAGAAGAACATTCCAGGACAATGGAATTGAAAACAAAGGTATGGTGTCAAGGAAAAAAAATGTATGATAAGTTTGTCGAGTTTGTTGAATGAGTAGCAGTAAGTGGAGGCAGACTGTTTTGCAAGGGCTTTTTCCAGGAGTTTAAAAAAATAGTGAAAACATTAGTGTAAATTGTGAAATAAGTTTAGTCAACTTCCCAGATTTGGAGATTCTCCTCTAAGGTTAATGAAAGGACAGAGATCAGGCTTTTAAAATCTCCCTCAAAATTTTTATGTTTTGTTTCAAATTTATGATTTGAAACATTTATAAAAATGCTCTACTCTGTTACCTATCTCCCTTTTCTAAAAGTCCTGATCCTCTCTTATCTCCTTTTATCTATGTCGTTAATCTTCTAAGTTTTCCTCTGAAGCAAAATAGGGGAGAAGTCAGCCCTAAGTGCCATGTGGGCCAAAGAGCAATACTCCTAAATATGACTGGCAAAACTATGTCATGAGGATCATTTGGAACCTGAGTGTCTTAAAGAGAAAAAAAGAAAGGAAATGGGAATGTAGGAGAAGAGAAGGGAAAAAAAGTGAGAAGGAAAAAAAAAAGAAAGGGTATTTCTATAGAAAGCAGCAAAGAAAGTTACCAACAATTGTCTCTCCAGGTCCATAAATGGAACATTCCTGCACAATACCTTGTTAAAATCCCTGAATTGTAATTCCTTCTTTGTTCCTGATTTCTTCTTTCATGGGAAAATTGTCTCTCCTTAACCACTGATTTCCTTTCATCCTCTGAATCACCATTTAGAGGAATCAGTCATAGCTACTTTATGTCGGTGAGGTCATGCTTGGTGACTGAACAAGTCTGAAGTCCTTTGAAGATAGTTAATATATGACTTCATTAGCTTATTCCTTACTATCTAAAGAAAAACATCATCTCTATTCTTATGATTTAGGAAAATTGTTGCAAAATTGATAAAGATGCATTGCTGATTCCATTACTGAAAAATAGTCCCAAAGATATCAATGATATAAAGGAAGATAATCGCTTTATGTACTATGATTTTCAGAGCAGTCCTTTATGAGGTAGGGGAAAAAAAAAAAGAAATTTAGTGGATGTTTATTACCTGCTCTTTGGGGAAAGTCCAAACAAACTGAATTGTTATGATAAGATATAGGTAGATAGATATAGATAGATAGAGAGTTGAATTATTATTATGCCAATAGACAATAGATATAAAGAATTCAGAGAAATAAGGGAAGTGCTATAAGAACTGTCTTAAGTCCAAGATAATATTATTCACTATAGCTACAATAATATAAATGTTAAAAATAAGAGAAGGTACCTATGTGGCACAAAAGATAGATTGCTATTCCTGGAGTCAGGTGGGAGTTTAAATCTAACCTTAGATACTTACTAGTTGTGTGATCCTGGACAAGTCACTTAACCCTGATTGCCTCAGTTTCCTTTTCTGTAAAATGAGGTGGAGAAGGAAATGGCAAACCACTCCAGTATCTTTGCCAAGAAAACCCCAAATGTAGTCATGAGGAGTCAGATATGACTAAGAAATGACTGTACAACAAACAATAAGAGGATACTAAACTTAATAATCATTATCACTAGATTGGATTCTATATGGAATCAATCTCTTTGTGAAGAATGTTCAATGCATTATCATATGTGATTTCTGTTTTGACTGGTTTTACTCAACCATTTTAGTTAAATGGGAAGGCTCTCTGGAAGCTTCCCAAAATTTGGGAAGAAAAATATATCTGTATGGCCAGAAATAATTGTACTGTAAAATAAAAGGCATTAATAAACTATATTCTTAAATAAATAAAGCATTTTGAAAGAAATTTAATTAAAAAAAGAAATTTGATTTTCAAAAGTATATTTTTAGTGCAATGGACATTTTACAAGTAATTATCTGGACCTTATTTTTCTTATCTGTAAACTAAGAATGTCTAGTTAGAAAAGGGGATCTTAACCAGATATCTATAAAATTATTTTAAAATATTTTGTTAACTTTATTCCAATATAATTGGCTTTCTCTGTAATCTTATATAACTCATTTTATGCAGTTAAAATTATCCTGAAAAATGTTCCATACATTTCACAAGATTTCTAAAGGGGGCCATTACACACATACAAAAAAGCTAATCAACCCTTGTCTCTAAGGTCTCATCTAGCTCTGAATTTATAATTCTCTGACATTTAAATCTAGGCAGATTTTTTAAAAAGAGAATTTTCTTTCTTGGACTCTAAAATAATCATGCAACAAATATTTAAATGAGGCAAATTGGTGAGCTTTTTGTTTTATATATATAGCATGCCAGTATCCCAGGCTAGTAGAACTTAAAGGTTTTATTTCAATCTGCCCTGGCCAGGAATTCCACTTAAACTAAGCTTTCCTTTTAGTTTCTTTGGGGTTAACTGTACTCATACACTGAGGCCTGGGTAGGGGGAGAGGGATGTATTCCCCTGACTCCCACCTCTTTCACCCCACACAGGAGCTCCCCACACATACACCTTTCCTCTGCTGTCAACTATCTGCTAACCCAGTGAAGCCTTTGTTCTTCTGAGTGGGTGGGCTCCTCAGGAGGAGGTCATTAAGGCTTAATGACCTTTGCTTCCAAACTGTCAGGAGGCTGGACCTAGACAGTCAGCCCAGGGGGTTGCTGTTTATTTCCCATCTGCAAATCCCAGGATAGAAGCCCAGAACTGCTCTACTTGTGTGAGTATTGAGTTCAGCTTTATTTATCATACTACTGAAAAAGGAAGGAATGATGAAAAATTAAAACTTCTTCCTTCCCTTCAATAATCTGCTTTTTTCAAATGAGAGGCCTACTTTAACAATCTTTGTATATACCTAATCATAATATTACAAATAAGAGATGTCCAGAAAATTTCCTTTAATTGTTACTTTTTGAGAACATTATTTTAGTCAACTTAAAAGTTATAGGCATAAATTTATCATTGTCACCTATATTGAGATTTCTTTCTTTCCCCTTTCATATGCTAAGAGCATTTGTTATAGGTTATACTCAGGTGTAGAGGGTGTGTTTGTGTGTGTAGAATGCCATCAACTAACCATTTTTAAATACTCAATTATTTTGCATCATAAATCAACAAGCATTTATTAAACTCCTTTGTTGTTGCTTAGTTATTTCCAGCCATATCCAACTCTATGTGACTCTATTTAGGGTTTCTTGGAAAAAAAACAAAAACAACAACAACAACAACAACAAAAAAAACCAAACTGGAATAGTTTGCCATTTCCTTCTTCAGGTCATTTTTCAGGAAATTGAGGCAAACAGTATTAACTGACTTCCATGGGATGACAGAGCTAGCAAGTGAATGAGGCTGGATTTGAACTTAGGTCTTACTGATTCTAGATGTGGTATTCTATCTACTGATCTAATTAATCCCCCCTTATTAAGTATTTACTGTGGGCTATGCACTGGACTAGGTGCTAGAAATACAAAGCACAGGAAACACACATACACACACATACACACACACAAGCATTTGTATTCCCAATATCTAGCAAAATGCCTTTAACATTTATTAATGAATACTTGTTGATTGATTTCTCCAGTTATTGCCTTCCCCTTCAAATTACTTTGTATTTAGCATGCATGCATGTGTATGTAGATTGATGATTGATAGATAAATAGATAGATGATAGATAACTAGATAGAAAGAAAGATAGACAGATAGACTGACCGACAAACAGATTGACTGACAACAGATAGATGGAAAGACAGACAAGTAGATAAATAGAACACATACAAGATAGATAGATCACATACAAGATAGACAGATTGATAGATAGATGGACTGATAATAAATAGATAAGCAGACAGACTGACAACAGATAGACAGATCACATGCAGGATAGATAGAGATAAGCAAACAGATCACACAGATGATAGACAGATCAATCACATACAGCATAAACAGATAAATAAATAGATGAATAGATAAAGTTGATTCTCATCATTCACAATAGCTCTAGTCTATAAAGTCATTGTAAATTAGCAAATACTTATCATAATTCCTGAGGAAATATAGGATTATGGGAACCTCTGGTCACATCTATTTTAGCACTTTTCATAATGACCTCAGATATAGTTTGGCAAATTCTTTTTCCTTTTTCTGGATGATATACCATATTGTTAATTTTAACACTGAACTCACAGCCAATGGCACTAAAATTTATATAGAATTTATCTAACATGCCAGAGCTAGATGAGTCTAATAAAGAATACATTTGAACATTTTAAAACTGACATCACACACTGTGACCCTGGACAAGTCACTGTACCTTTGTTTGCCTCAGTTTTCTCATCTGTAAACTGGTAATAATAATAATTGCAACTATTTTTCAGAATTGTTGTGAAGATCAAATGAGATAATAATTGTAAAAAATGGTTAGCAAAATGTCTGGCACATCACAGCCTTGTCATGCTTAGGAATACCAGACAACACTTCAGTACTATGTTTGGAAGACATTTTAAACATCAAAATCATCAACAAAAGCCAAAAAATTGCAAAAAAAATAAACAAACAAACAAACAAACAAAAAACCATGACACTAAGAGACTGGAAAAAGGACACTTGTTTTATACTATGAAAACTGAAGCAAGAAGGCAGCTTTTTGCCTTGCTTGACATCAGTTGGAAACGTGCATATGAGGAACTCAAATTTTTCACTGCTCTGCTTACGTCTCTGAAAGATGATGAAAGCATCATGAATATTGATTTGGGGATTACAAATAACTATTATCAAGGAGGAGAATTTGCCAATAAATATTTACAAATAATGAAGATGAACTATATAAATATATATTTATGTTTATATATGATCTATAAATCTATTTTCTCTCTTTCTCTTTCTCATCTAAAGTGCAACTACATTCAATCTATACACAAATTTCTTCTGCTCATAAAATAAACTATAGGCTTTTTGAAGGTAAGGACTATAATTTAATTTTTGTTTTTATATTTCCAGTGCCCAGCACATGTCTGGAATATGGTAGGTTCTTAATAAATGTCTGTTGATTTATGAGTAGTTGATTATTACCAAAACTAATTAAGAATCAACCAATTTATATTTCAAAAAGAAATATATAAAAGATAAAGCAAGTTTAAGTATGTCTGGAGTTAAAAATGTTCTTTATATCTAATGTACATGTATGAGAATGACAGATTCAATGGCGACCAATCTAAATGAGTCAATATTGAATCTCAACCTCCTCCTGTAGGGTACAAAATGTATGGGTGATATTGAAGCTATTTTAAAAATTGTGCTATTTCTAAATGATATCTCCTATTTCTCTAGTGATTTACTGATTCTATCTCATCTTGTTCTAATGATGACCTAAATATTGTATCCATCTTAAAAATTAATTTCAACAAAATTAAGAGGAATTACATAAGGTTTCACAGTTATTATATGATAACTGCAGAAAGAATAAAAACAAATATTTCTGGGATCTTAGCACTCACAAGGGGTAGCTAGGTGGTACAATGGATAGATAGAGTGCTGGGCCTGTTGTCAGGAAGACATCTTCAGATCTAGTTTTACCTGTGTTATGCTGGGCGAGTCACTTCACTCTGACTTAGTTTCCTCATCTATAAAATGAGTTTGAGAAGGAATTCATAAACCATTACAGTATTTTTGCAAAAGAAACTCCAAGTGAGATCAAGAAGAGTTGAACACGACTAAAATAACTGAATAACAAGAAGCATTCACAGAATAACAGAGTCTGGTTGTGTTAATCTGACCCACCAAAGTTTTGCATTGAGACCATTTTGATTTATGACAATAGTACTTTTTGTGGACCTTGGACAATTATCAGTCCCTTTAAAATTAACACCACCCAACGGGAATCTTTGTATTATCACTATATAACTCAAAATTTACAATTTTAAAATTTAAAAAGCCCTACTTAAAAACCTGTGATATTTTCCCTGCAATTTTTACATTTCTCAATAGGTGGCACTAAATCTCCAGGCCAGAGATTTACTAGGGTTCATTGCTTTCTAACTAACTTAAGTGTTTTGATATCTAGACATTTTTTTTTTTAAATTTTCCTAGCTTCACTTGGTCTTAAGTCTCCCCATATCTTCTTTCACAGGGGCCTGTTGTTATTTATATAATACTGGAGTTTTGGTGAAGTCTTGTCAGTTTTAAAAATGCAGGAAATCAATCAAGATGAAGATTCTTACCCACATGGTTGGGAATACAGTAGTTTCCATACCAGGCAAGTTGATCATGTTCAAAAGCCTGGCTTGCAGTTATCTCTCTTCCTTTTAGTTATCAAAAGAATTGCTTACTGAAAATGGAAAGCTCAAAAATTTTATCTCCATTTTCTGGTTTACAATTATTTTTCCTTTCCAATTCATTGCAGTGGAAGGGAGGGATAAGTGGGGACTGATGGAGAGAGACAGAGTTGAGTAGGATTTCTTAAACAGAGAAACATGTTTTCTTTTAACTATGTTTTTGTTGGAAGGGAGGATCTTACAAGTTTATTTTTTTATTATTTTTATTTTAAAAAACAATAAAAAAAGAGAAAAACTGAAAAGGAAGATAAAACAAAACACCATTGTGGTGTGCTTAGCAGAACATCAGTGAGGAATCAAAATATATAACAATAAATTACCAGTTCAAGAAATGATATATAATAGTAGAAGGAATTATATTCATGAGAGTATATCTTTACTTCTTTGTAGGTTATTCTTTTGTTCTCTGCTATGCATGTTTTTAACTTTATTCTTTTTGTTCCCCCCTCCCATCTCTCCCAAGAAGGCCATAGTTAAGCAAGAATATATTTATGTATACATATATTGATGTATGCATACATACACACACATACATACTACCTTTCACCAAATATATTTACATGTATTTCCTCTCCAGGCTAATTCTTTGCTTTAATTTTGCTCTTTAGCTTGTCTTGCTATTACTACACCTCCCCTCACCCATGAAGCCCTCCCCTATCTTCTTTTTCCATCTTTTATTTCTTCCTTCACCCATCCTGTCCCTTTTATTTCTTTATAGATATTGGAAGGTACTATACCCTTCATGGTATAATGGTGTATGTATATATATATATATATATATATAGTGCTACCTACTTAACCTATTCCCCATGTTAATAGGTTTTCAGAACTATGAGCCCTCCTCACTTCTCTAACACCTCTGTGTCAATTCTTCCACTGCACCTCATTTGCATAATATGATTATTATTATTACTTTAATTTTGCCCTAATCTTTCTTTTGAGCTACTCAATTGCTGATATCAATATCAAATATATAGTCTACAATTCCATGTAAAAAACATAAACAATTTGTTTATGTTAAATTTCTAGAAATTGATCTTTGTTATTTGCTCTTAAATATTACATTTTTTACTGAGTTCAGATTTGGTTGAAAGAAACGTCATTCAATATTATGGATAATTTTGCTGAATATGATGTTTTTGGCCACAGGCCTAGCTCTTTTAATTGCCAGTATATATGATTCCAGGACCTGTGGTCTTTTATTATGGCTGCTGCTAAGTCCTGTACAATTCTAAATTAACTCCAGTGTATTTGAATTGCTTTTTGTTTGTTTCTTTCTTGCAAAATATTCTCTTTGATCTGAGAATTTTGAAATTTGGCAATAATATTCCTCTGTGTTTTCCATAAAAGATCTCTTTGAAATGGTGACTGGTGGATTTCTACTTTCTCTCCTGTTCTATCTCTCCAGTACAATTTTCTTTGATTATTTTTTTGAATTATTATATCAAGGTTTTTTTTTTTTTTTTTTTTTTTTTTTTTAGCTTTCAGGTAGTCCAATTTTTTTTTTTATATTTTCTCTTCTTGATCTGTTCTCCAGATCTGTTGTTTTTTCTTATAAGATGCTTCATATTCTGTTCTATTTTTTCATTCTTTATATTCTATTTTGTTGTTTTTTAGTTTCTTATAGCTTCACTGACTTTCCTTTACCCAATTGTAATTTTCATTTTATTTATTTATTCATTTATTTTTGCTGAGGTAGTTGAGGCTAAGTGACTTGTCTAGGGTCACACAGCTAGGAATATTAAGTGTCTGGATCAGATTTGAACTCAGGTTCTTCTGACTTCAGGGCTGGTACTCCATCCACTGTGCCAGTCAGCTGCTCCACAATTCTAATTATTAAAGAGTTATTTTAATTTTTTAATACTTTATCTTTTTTCTAGTTGGTTAACTATTTTATATAATCTTCTTGTTTTTCTTGGATGGTTTTTGTTTTAATTTTAATTTTTTAGTTTTTCTTCAGTGACTCTCATTTTATTTTAAAATTCTTTTTGGGTTCTATAAATTCCCTCTGGGTAGGGAGCTATTTAATGTTACTTTTTAGGGAAGAAGAAGCTTTTTTTTACTTTAGTGTCCTCTGAAGATGAACCATATCTTCCCTGTTTCCATAGTAAGTTTCAATGGTGGAGCTCTTTCTTCTTGGTTAGCTTTTTTTTTTTTTTTTTAAATAAGAAGTATTAATCATGGGGTTGGGTGGGATGGTGCCTCTAGCTACACTTCAGGTCTCCTCTCTGACCTGGAACCTAAACCAAATACTCCCCATTCCTCCAAATGCCTATAGTCAGTAGCATCCCTGCCCCACTGCTTCTGTAGTCCCCAGGTACACTGGTTCCTTCTCACCCAGGGCCTTGACTCTGTAGCACATGTTATATCATGGATAACAATTAACTTCTAGAAATTAGACTTCCTTTCCCCTCATTTAAAATCCATTCAAAAAATATCCTTCCCTTCTATCATCGCCTCCAATTCTGACTATTCCAGGATGCCCATTTTTTTTTTTAATGTAGGAAGACAACCAGACCTACTTTAATGGTAACTGAAATTTCTTCCTAAATTTGGCCAGATGATCAAATTGAGTGAAAAATTAGCTAAATATCCTTAGGAATAGGACCTGAAGTCTCTTCCTCAGGCTGCCCATCTAGCTATATCCTTTTTTCTTTTTGAAAGTTGGGTAAAGGGGCAGCAAGGTGGTACAGTGGATAACACATCAGCCCTGAAGTCAGGAGGATCTCAATTCAAATCTGGCCCAGACACTTAACACTTCCTAGCTCTGTGACCCTTGGCAAAACACTTAACCGCAATTGCTTCAGCAAAAAAAAAAAGTTAAGCAAAATATGAGTTGAGGGTACTAAAGAATAGATTTCCTCCCCTTAAAACTGGCATACTAAGATACAAATAAAACAAACCTGACTCATCAGTAGAAACATCTCCTCTCAGAGTCTCCACTCATTCCTTAGAGATAGAGATGCAATTCTTCAGACTTCTTCTAAACTCCAGTGATAGGTTTATGGAAATTAGGGATATAAACTGGCATCAGTCTTCATGGTCTGCACTGAGTTACATGAAAGGGAAGTCAATCAGTTCATTCGAGGAACCACAGCATCCTGTTTGGGGTGGTTAGGTGTGACAGATAGAGAATGGAAGATATCTAGCTTCATGTCATTCATGGTCAAGGGAAGAATGCTGCTGCTCTTCTTGAGTGGGTATCATTGGGATAGTCCAAGGGAAAGGGAAGGACTTCTCCAGGATACAAGCTTTTCTCTGATATATTTTGCAAAGGAACTATAATACATATTTTATTGTCTGACTTATTTTGGTTCTTTTCTGAAAGTATCCTTTCCAAAGCCACCAACAAAGCAATTATGGCCAACTTCTAGTTGTATGATCTCATTTTTCTGATATATAGTCATAGTGATGAACTATTTCTAAGAAGGTGAAAATATGGGAGGAGAAAGGACTCAGGGTTTCAGACTCTCTCTCTCTCACACATCTTCAATGTAAAGCTTGGGCTGGCATTTGTGACAGAACTTCGAATAGATCATCTGGTTCTTTCTTGGAAGTTTTCTTTCTTTCTTTTTTTTTTTGTTAGCTTGAGTTTTCTAAATGATATTTCTTACCCCATCTGGTGGGTCTCTATGTGTTGACATTAAAAAAACAACTGGTTTTTTGGAACATTATTCTCTTCTTTTTTATATCTAATTTATTTGTCCTTCTGATAATGCAGTGATGCTGGTCAATCAGTGTCACTTCTACAAAGACAAAGTAATAAGCAATAGGTACATCACCTGGATTTGATAAACCAGAAATGGGGGATCAGTCTTCTTTGTTAAGACTATTGCTGCCAGGGGCAGCTAGGTGGCGCAGTGGATAGAGCGCCAGCCCTGAAGTCAGGAGGACCTGAGTTCAAATGTGGTCTCAGACATGTAACAGCTGTGTGACCCTGGGCAAGTCACTTAACCCCAATTGCCTCAGTAAAAAAGCTCCGATCTCCGGTAGGTAGACTATTGCTGCTGGAGGTAAGTGAATAGGGTGCTAGATTTCTAGAATAACCCCCAAAATGGAGTTGGGAAAAGATGGAAAAATGGTAAAGGAAGAGGAAGAGATGCAGAATAGCTTCTGGCAAGATGCATATGGGCGCTGTACTGACAGCAGTCCAGATTCTTATTTACCCCTACCCAATAAGTTGGAGGCATGTGAGAGTCTGTGCCCATCATAGTGCTTCAGAGATGTTATTCTGGATGCCTGTTGTGTTGGGAATGGGCAGCAGGAGGAATGAGAGAGCCTTGGCAGTGCCCTGTAGCCTCTCTGTCTGTCAGGACTGTCATCCCAATAGTCATGGCCTTAGATGATGGATCAACAGTCTCAGTGGACTCTTTGCCTTATTAGATGTGTAATAAAATGCTATGTATACAGCTGTTTCTCTTGTTGCTTTCCAACTGAGTGAGAGTGGAGGAGTCCTCAAGACTGCATGGAGAGGACAGATGAAACACAATTGAAAGATAGTTGGGAGTTTTGGAGATTCTTTCTTCATATTGACTGTTTTTGAAAACTTCCTAGTTCTCCAGACTAAATTTCTTTCACTGGTAATTTTCTATTAGAAGATCCACATCATTCTGCTATTTTTTTTTTTAAAGATAGTGTTACTAGAAAAATTTTACTTTATTTAAATACAGTATTTCTTTTCATACTGTTCTGCCAAATTGCAACCTCAAATGCTTAAGATAGCAGACTTCTTAGGAATATAAGAATGAAAAAGAAACAGAAGCAGAAGAAGCAGAAGCAGAAGAAGAAGAAGCAGAAGAAGCAAAGGCAGAAGAAAAAGAAGGAGAAGGAGGAGGAGGAGAAGGAGAGAAGGAGAAGAAAGAAAGAAAAAAAAGAAAGGAAGGAAGAAAGAAGGAAAGAAAGGAAGGAAGGAAGGAAGGAAGGAAGGAAGGAAGAAAGGAAGGAAGGGAGGAAGGAAAGAAGGAAGGAATGAAGGAACAAAAGAAGGAACAAAAGAAGGAACAAAGGAAAGAACAAAGGAAGGAAGAAGGAGGAGATGGAGAAGGAAAAGAAAAAACACAAATGGATAGTAGAATGACATTTTCTGTATTAGATTGCAATCTCCTCTAGGACAGTTACAATTCTTGACTTTATATCTTGTCACTGGGCACAGTGCTTTGTGCATAATAAGTCCTGTATCAAATACTTGTTGAAATTAATGTTTTTAATAGTATATTTTTTACCTTCATGTGAAGATACTTGTTAACATTCATTTATCTTTTTAAAATTTTAAGTTCCAGATTATCTTTCTCTCCTCTCCTCTCCCTCATCACCCACTCCCTAAAATTGTAAAAAAAAACCAATAAAGGTTATGTATGTGTAATCATATAAACCCTATTTTCATATTAGTTATGTTGTGCAAGAAGAAACAAGCCAAAAATAAAGAACCATAAAAAAATGAAGATTTTCATTCAATCTGCATTCAGATTTCATCAGTTCTTTTTCTGGTTGTAAATAGCCTTTTCTATCATAAGTCTTTTGGAGTTGACTTGGATCATTGTATTGGTTTTATTTATTTATTTATTTATTTTTATTAATACTTTTTATTTGCAAAACTTATGTATGGGTAATTCCTAAACATTAACCCTTGGGGGCGGAGCCAAGATGGCGAACTGCGAACAGCTTTCTCTGTGAACTCCCTCCCACATTCCCTCAAACCCAGACAAAGTAAGCCTTAAAACTGGTTTCTGAGTGAGGTCCTCGCCAAGCATTTGGACTACAACGCACTTCTATAAAAGATCTACCTTGAAAGAACTCCGGAGAAGGTTAGCCTCAGGGGAAATCGGCCTCTGGTCGCGATCGGACTCCAGTCGGGGCGGAAGTCAGGGCTGCGCTAGAGGGGCGGATTTTGGGCACCCAGGAAGCCCCTGGGAGACGCCTGGGCCACTTTGCTCTGCTTGCGGGCAGGTGCTTTGGCAGATCTGCCTCTGGAAGGGGGTGGATCGAGAACAGCTGAAAACGTGGTCCTGGTGCCAATCTAGCCCGACCAGCCTCAGACCAGAAGTCAACTCGGCAAACTGCCCCAGGGCAAATATAAATTGTTGCAGTTTTCTCGGCTTTTGACCAATATCCCAACTTTAAATCATGAGCAAGAAGCAGAAGAGAGCTCTCACCATAGAAAGCTTTTACGGAGAAAAAATAGAACAGTCCCCAGATCCTGACATTATGAAAACAATCCCAGATGAAGCCACAAAGGCAGACTTAAGTTGGTCTCCCTTTCAGAAGGCTTACCTGGATGAGTGCATTAAGAATCTCAAAAGAGAGCTAGAAGAAGAATGGGGAAATAAATTGAGATCAGGGCAACAGAAATATCAAAAACTGGAAAATAGGACTGGTGAATTGGAAAAAGAAAACAGTTCACTGAAAAACAAAATTGGTGAATTGGAAAAAA
>JAJPUD010001100.1:386001-405454 GCA_023553655.1 Myrmecobius fasciatus
TACTTTATTTTACCTCCATTCCCTTCCCCCCCCTTTTTTTACAGTATGATGTACCTTCCACCTCTAATTTCTTTTCGATTATTATCAAAGTAAAATCAAATTATACCCCCATTCTTTAAGGATACCCCTAGTAGAGATATAGTTCCCAAGAGTTCTTTCCTTTTTACCTTTTTACGCTTCTCTAGAGTTCTATGTTTGGAGGTCAAATTTTTTGTTCAGATCTGGTCTTTTCATTAGAAATAGGTGAAATTCTCCTGTATCATTGAATGACCATCTTCTTCCCTGGAAGATGATGCTCATTCTAGCTGGATAGCTTATTCTTGGCTGTAATCCAAGTTCATTTGCCTTTCGGAACATCTGATTCCAGGGCCTTTGATCCTTCAATGTGGAAGCTGACAGATCCTGTGTAATTCTAATGACAGTTCCTTAGTATTTGAACTGTTTTTTTCTAGCAGCTTGTAATATCTTTTCTTTGGTGGATAGTCCTGAAATTTGGCCACGATATTCCTTGGGGTTTTAATTTTGGGGTCTCTTTCAGGAGGTGATCGGTGAATTCTTTCAATGCCAAGTTTGCCTTCTGATTCTAAAACGTCAGGGCAATTCTCTTTCATGATTTCCTGGAAGATAGCATCAAGGTTCTTTTTTTCATTGTGACTTTCAGGGAGTCCAATAATCCTTAGATTATCTCTCCTGGATCTGTTTTCCAAGTCAGTTGTTTTTCCTAGGAGAAATTTCATATTTTCTTCTATTTTTTCATTTTTTTTTTGTTTTTGTTTGACTGATTCTTGAAGTCTTATTGAGTCATTCATTTCAAGTTGTTCAATTTTAATTTTTAAGTTATTATTTCCTTCAGCTATCTTTTTTAGCTCCTTTTGTAACTGGCCAATTGAATTTTTTGATTCATTGCATTCTTTTTCCATTTTGCCAATTTTATTTTTCAGTGAATTGTTGTCTTTTTCCAATTCACTAATTTTATTTTTCAGTGAATTGTTGTCTTTTACCAATTCACTATTTTTATTTTCTTGTGATTTGGTAACGTTTTCCAATTCAACCAATTTTGTTTTTCAGTGAATTGTTGTCTTTTTCCAATTTACTAATTTTGTTTTTCAGTGAATTGTTGTCTTTTTCCAATTCGCCAGACTTATTTTCCAGTTTTTAACATCTCTGTTGCAGGGCGATATTTCCTTCTTGCACTGCTCTCAATTTATTTCCCAATCTTCTTCTAGCTCTCTTTTGAGATTCTTTATGCAATCTTCCAGGTAAGCCTTCTGAAAAGGAGACCAGCTTAAGTACACCCCTATGGCTTTATCTGGTATTGTTTTCAGAATCTCAGGATCTGGGGACTTCTCTAGTTTCTCTCCGTAAAAACTGTCTATGGTGAGAGCTCTCTCTTGCTCATGATTTTCAGCAGTGGTATCAGTCACCAGCAGGGAATTCTGCAGCAGCAAGCAGCAGCAGCAGCAGCAGGGATTTCAATTTGCCCTGGGGCAATTTGCTGAGTTGACTTCAGCTCTGCACCTGATCTCCCTAGATCTGCACTAGGACTACACTTTCAGCTGTTCTCAATCCACCCTTTATCAAAGGTAGACCTGCCAAAGCACCTGCCCGCAAGCAGAGCAAAGTGGCCCAAGTGTCTCCCAGAGACTTCCTGGAAGCCTAAAATCCTCTGGTCCTTCCCAGTCCCGGACTTGCACCCCATCTGCGCACTGGTATCTGAGCGCTGGGAGCTGCTCGATCCCCTGCCCATCTAAAACTGACCTCAGAAGTTCTTTCAAAGTAGATATTTGATAGAAGTGCGTTGTAGTCCAAGTGTTTGGTGGCACCCTCACTCCAGAACCAGTTTGGAGGCTAAATTTGTCTGGGTCTGAGGGATGGTCTCAGGAGGTCACAGAGGATGCTGTCTGCAGTTAGCCATCTTGGCTGCGCCCCTGCACATTGCTGGATCACTGTATTGTTGAGAAGAGATAAGTCATTTGAAGTTGATCTTCACACAATATTAATTGATACTGTGTACAGAAATTAATGTTTTATGAAATAGCCTATGTTTTTAAATTTTAAGCAAAATTTAAATTACTTTTTAAGATATAGTTAATAGTTTTATGACTACTTTGTTTCATGAAAAATATTCAGTATGAAATTTAGGGATTAAAAAAACCCCAAATATCACTGAGTTATATCCAGCTCTAAGGAGACAAAATTTCTCTCTGCTTCAGGTATGTGCCCCATATTCAAATGCTTCATTAGTTGGAATGTCTTAGTCTAATTGTTGTCTCCAAAGGTTGGCATCTGCTTTGCAGCAAGGAATATCAGGATCCTTTCTGATTATATGCTCTCTTCTCTCTAGGCAGCAGGAATCTTTGTACTCCCAAGCTCTGATCTTCTTTAATTCATGTCTAAAAGAAATCTTTCTTGCACATTCAAAGTTGAATGACAAGCCAGCTTCCTACTCACAGTATGTGCTGTTGCCTGTGAATCTCTCCTTCCTCTGATATTGCCCCCATAATTGTGTTCTTGTCAGAAAAGGAATAGCCCCATGTCAAAGTGTGTCCATCTTCCCAAGGGTGACAGAAAATTGAAGTTCAAGTTCCATAGTCAATAAGTCAATAAGGAGACAATAATTTATTAAGTACTTTCTATGTACCAGTAACTAAGCTAAGTGCAGGAGATACAATGAAATGCAAAAATACTTCTTGGGCTTAAGGAACTCACATTGTAATGGGGATAGGATGGGGTAGGAGAGAAAGGAACGATATATAAAGAAGTATGTAAATAAAAGATGTAATTATACAAATATATGTATATATACACATATAAATATATAGGTACATATATAACTATATCTTTATCTATCTATTCGTACATCCATTTATATATCTATTATCTAGCTCTCCATCTTCCTATGTATCTATTTATCTCTATCTGTCCATAAATATATCTCTCTATCATCTATCCATTTATCATCTTCAGTAAATTTATTTCATCCTTTGCATTTATTTAATACTTCCTATATGTTCCAGGCACACATAGAGAGGCACTCAAGTGTTCACTTGGTGGTAAGAAAAAAGGAATAAAAAGATATTTTCAAAGTCTCTCTTAAGAACTTTAGAACTGGGAAACAATGGCACAGGACCATCCAGCATGATGTTCTCTCATCAGAGAAGGTGCTATGTTCTATCAGCAAAGCAGAATTGAATTAGCTCAGAAGAACCTCAAGATGTGCAGTTAGAGTCCACTCAAATGTTCATAGGGACTATTTGTGCCTGAACTATCATAGAGCATTCCAAGCTCGTATTGGTCTGAGCAGCCACAGTTAGACATACTAATTTGACTCTAATGCAATAATGCCATTTTGGTCCTCTTTAAGAATGAAGGATAACCAATCAAGCCCAGACAGATTAATCAGTTTACCCCAGGTAATGCTAATGGTGTACAGCATAGCTTGGTCCTTTGATTTCGAATCCATTGCCCCTTCCCAATGGTGTTGAGTTAAAGGTATTCTATATAAATGAAAGGGGGCAGCTAGGTGGCTCAATGGATAGCAGACTGGTCCATGAATCAAAAAGACTCATCTTCTTGAGTTCAAATCTAGTGTCAGGCACTAGCTGTGTGATCCTGAGCAAGTCACTTAACCCTGTTTACTTTAGTTCCTCATTTATAAAATGAGCTAGAGAAGGAAATGGCATATTCCAATATCTTTGCCAAGAAAACCACGTGTGGTCACTGAGAAGAGGACGTGACTGAAAAACAATTTTACAACAAAAAGTGTAAATGAAAACAAATATATAAATAATAAATTGATATTATTTATTTTAGTAGTAAATAGCTAAAATTAAATAACAATTAAATAAAATTAAATTGTGTTCTCATATACAACAATTTTACTTATAATATAATCTAGGCCCCATTTAAAGGAATCATCTTATTCCAAGTGCCTGATATCGTCTAAAAGAAAAGGTGGTAGGGCAGCTAGATGGCACAGTAGATAGAGCACCAGTCCTGAAATCAGGAGGATCTGAGTTTAAATTTGGCTTGAGACACTTAACACTTCCTTGTTGTGTAACCCTGAGCAAGTCATTTACCCCAATAGTCTCAACAAAAATAAATAATTAAAAAAGAAAGTATTTCTGATTTTCCTTATTTACATTATGTTTAAGTTTTTAAGTAACTTTGACTCCTTAGATTGTACAATAAATTAATGAATGACTAAGTAAATTAATGATGATGAGTGAATGAATACATAAATAAATGATTGAGTAGATATATTGGGGAGAGGCAGAGACAGAGAGACACATGCACGCACAGACAGAGACAGACAAAGACAGAGAGACAGACAGAGACTGAGAGCAAAGCAGAGTGAGCAGGATATTTCATGCTCATGCACATGCATTTCATCCTGGTAGTCTATTTAACATGTCTGATAAGACTTGACAATAATGTATTTCTCCTGTTTTGAAATATAAACAGAGCTTGTCAAAAGGTCTCATTGACTGACTTTTCTATATTATCCATTCCCTCTGTTGTGGTTCCAAAGCTTTTAAAATTCTTTTTCCTTCAGAATACTCTTTTCTACACCCTATATTTGCATATAAAGCGTACTTTCTCATACAAAGCTTAGAAATCACAAAAGTAAACCAAATTGAGCATGTCTTCTCCTTCACCCTATCTGCTTTCCATGTCATTTCCTCCCTTAAATTTGCCAAATTTGTCAGATAAACCCCTTACATAAAGCTACAGAATAGTTTTTCTTAATTTACTAATTTTTCTCCAGATGTTTTGTGATCTCATCTCTGATTAATGTCTCAATTATATTGTCTACCACAGATATTAGATTTATAAATTACGATATCTAGAAATATGTATCATTTCTTCTTAAATGTGACTAACACACACAACATTATTATCAAGGTCAGATTCTTTATTCTAGGGCTAAGTACAGAAGATATAAATGAGAAAAAAAAAAACAAAAACCCCCAAATAACCCTCCTTCCCCTTCCCAATTTCAAATTTAACAAAGTTAATTTCTTGGCCTTCTCAGGAAATTCAATGAAGAATAAGCTTATTTTTAAATGTCTTTATAAATGTTGGGTTTTTTTCCCATCAAATACAGAGTATCAGTTCAAGTTTTCTCCATCTTTTTAAAGTGTAATAATCACTTGTAGTTGCATATCAAATGAACATAGATTCAGAACGAAGAAATCAGGGCCACAGGATGCAATCCACTTATTGTCTAGATAAAGAAACTGAGCAAAGAAAACAAAGTGACCAAGTACTAAGTATTTCACATTGAACTGCAAACCTTCCTGATTTCAATTCCAGCATTCTATCCATTACTCCACATTGCTACCCATACATTCTCACAATGTCACTAAGTAGATAATGAACAGACATTATCATTTCCCATTATAGATGGGAAAACCATTACATGAATTTATAATCTGACTTGTCCACAACTGCCCAGCTAGTCTGAGTAAGTGCCCACATACCAATTTAACAATCCTCTCATATCCTCACCCCCACTCGCCTTTACCTGGTACTTGATCCTGAATAAATTATAAAAGTTTAGAAAGCAGATTTATATGAATTGATGCATGCTGTAGTGAACAGAACCAAGAAAATGCTATACAAAGTAAAAGCAATATTATTCAATGAAGAACTATGAATGACTTAGCTATCCTTAGCAATATAATAATCCAAAACAATCCCAAGGGGCTATCGATAAAGCATACTATCTATCTACAGAGAAAGGATCAATATTGACTGAATAAAGACTGAAGCATACTATTTTTCACTTTATTTAATTTTTTTTCTTTCACAGAATCTTCCTGTACAAAAAGATTAATATGGAAATGTTTTACATAACTGCACATATATCACACATAATCTATATCGTCTTATTGTCTAAGGGATGGGGTAAGGGACAGCAAGTTAGAATTTGGAACTCAAAACCAAATAGAAATATTAAGAAAGAAAAAAAAAGATTAGAAAGTTGGGCTTATCCAACATATAATTTGTTTTTAGGATTTAAAAAAAAACTGTTACTTTCAACAAAATCTATTTCCTTCTGAAAATATCTTTAATGTTAAGGAATTGAATTTTTCTAATTTCTTTTTTTGAATCAACACTCTTCCTATGAATTTCATAGAATCTTGGAATTGAAAAGAGCCACAGAAATCATTTAGTGTAGCTCATAAAATTAATTAGCAGACTCTCTTCAAAACATCACCAACAAACATCTGTCCAGCTTTTTTTGAAGATCTCCAAATGATGAGTAACCTGTAACCACTTGAGATCCATTTAACTCAAGTCAACCTCTTAAATAGATTATGTATTTTTAAAAATAATATTTTACTTTTTACAAGTTACATGTAAAAACAATTTTAACATACGTTTTTGTTCTTTTGTTTTGCTTTTGTTATGTATGATTATTATCTTTCTCCCACCAATCAAATTTGTAAGCCACTGATTGATTTCATTCTTCCTACTACATGTTTCATATCTCATCAAATTCTATAATGATATCCTTTAATGAATAAATACACACAAGCACACACACACACACACATACCACCTCAACATAAAACTACTACAGTAAAAAATCCTTCTAATACTTAATTTGTATTGAAGGCCCAGCAAAAACTGATATTTCTATGTGTTTACATTTTTACATTTCTGTATATAACAGTATCAATCATACTGTTGCCTGCAACAATAGACTGTTTTTCAAGGATACTTTACATTTGTTTACCTTCATTTTCTTATATATAAAATGGGAGTAATAAAAACTAAAATACTTTATCTTTGGACTATCACAAAATAACAATGAGTAATAACAAAAACATTTATACAGTGTTTTAAAGTTTAAAAACAGAGAAATGATTTAGGTCAGTTCTAATGGTCTTGTGATGGGGAGAGCCATCTGTACCCAGAAAGGACTGTGGGGATGGAGTGTGGATCACACTATAGTATTTTCACTCTTTTTGTTGATGTTTACTTGCATTTTTGTTTTTTTTCTCCTTTTTTTGATCTGATTTTTCTTGTGCAATATGATAATTGTGGAAATTTATATAGAAGAATGGCATATGTTTAACATATATTGGATTGCTTGCTGTCTAGGGGAAGGAAGGGGAAAGGGAGGAAGAAAAGAAATTTGGAACAAAAGGTTTTGACAGGGTGAATGTTGAAAGCTATCTGTGCATATTTTGAAAATAAAAAAGCTTTAAAAAAATAAAATAAATAAAATAGGAAAAAATAAAGTTTGAAAAATAGTTTATATATGTTATTTCATTGGTAAAATTAATAAAAGTAAAACCACTATGTAATCACATATCTGAGAACTGGAAGGGACTTCGTAAGTGCCCTCTCATCTCAAACTTGAAAAGCATCCTTGACAAGTGATCATTCAAACTCCACTTGGAGTCTGTGAATATCTTGAAAGCAGAGACTTGTTTTTTGCCTATCTGTATCTCTTGCTCTTAGCATCCTGCCTGGCAAACAGTAGGTACTTAAAAAATGCTAGTTGACTTAATAACTAGCCTTTAATGAAAGAAAACCTTCTACAACCAGAGACAGTCCACTCTACTCTGGGAAAGCTTTGATTTCTAGGGAAAGATTTTTGTTTGTTGTACATTGAACTGAAATCTGTCTGAGTGACTTCCCCTCCCTGCTCCTGGCTTTGCCTTTTTTTGTTGTTGTTTTCTTTCTTTAATTGTATGTTGTGTTTCTATTGATGTATCCTGAAATCATATTCTTTTTGAGTTGATGTCATAATTGAGTATGAAAGTGAAAATCTCAGTCTTCTTCACATGAACTGTTGCTCAAGTATAACTACGTATAAACTCCTTTTATAATTGATTTTTAAATAAAACTCAGGTATAGAACTTTTTCTTTTAGTTGATTAGTCATGTCTGATTTTTCATGCCCCAATTTTGAGTTTTCTTGGTAAAGATACTAGAATGGTTGGTCATTTCCTTCTCTGGTTCATTTTATAGATGAGGAAACTGAGGCAAATAGAATTAAGTACAGGGTCACACAGTTGGTGGGTGTCCAAAGCTAGATTTCAACAATTCCTGCTGGGCCCAAGTCATAAAGATTTGTGTTCCTTACATTGAATCTATCCTTAGACACTTAGTTGTTGTGTGACCCTGCTCAAGTCACTTTACCCTGTTTGCCTCAGTTTGATCATCTATAAAATGACTTGGAGAAAGAAATGTCAAACCACTACAGTGTCTTTGCCAGAAAAAAAAAAATCACAAATGGTATCTCAAAGTGTTGGACGTGAAAAATGATTTAACAACATAGGACTTGACATTTATAGCTATTTAATTTAATCTTACTAAATTTGGCCCATGATATAGCCCATTGAGATTTTTTTTTTTGGAATCTGATTCTTTGACATACCATGTTAATTTTCCATCCAAGAATTCTGTTACCTCCAATCTTGATAATTGATAACTTATGCTTTTATTTATTTAGGTGAGAATATTTTGAATAGCAGGTTTAAAGACAGAACTTGCATTGTTCCTCTAGAGGTCTCCATCCAGGTTAATATTAATGTATAGATCTATTTCTCACTAATTTTTTTGGTTCAATCACTCAACTTGTGAATCAAGCATTCAATCCAACCACCTGTCCTCACATTTTTTTTTATTAAAACTTTTTATTTGCAAAACATATGTATGGGTAATTCTTCAACCTTAACCCTTACAAAGCTTTCTGTTACAAAATTTCCCCCCTACTCCCTACCCCTCCCCTAGATGGCAGGATATCCACTACATGTTAATTATGTTAAAATACTTGACAAATCGAATATATGTATACATATTTCTACACTTATCATTTTTGTGCAAGAAAAATTGTATCTACAAGAAAGAAAAATCAGAAAAAGGAAACACAATGCAAGCAAACATCAATAGAGAGCGTGAAATTGTTATGTTGTGGTCCACATTTCACATCCCTCTCTCTGGGTGTATATGGCTTTCTTCACTGAACAATTGGAACTGGTTTGAAACATTTCATTGTTGAAGAGAGCCATGACCATCAGAATTGATCATCATATAATATTGTTGTTGCCGTGTATAATGATCTCCTGGTTCTTCTGATTTCACTCAGTATCAGTTCATGCAAGTCTCTCTAGGCCTCTCTGAAATCATCCTGCTGGTCGTTTCTCACAGAACAATAATATTCCATAACATTCATATACCATAATTTGTTCAGCCATTCTCCAATTGATGGGCATCCATTCAGTTTCCAGTTTCTAGCCACTACAAAAAGGGCTGCCACAAACATTCTCACACATGTGGGGCCTTTTCCTTCCTTTATGATTTCTTTGGGATATAAGCCCAATAGAAACGCT
Organism: Myrmecobius fasciatus; assembly: GCA_023553655.1. Taxonomy (NCBI): domain Eukaryota; kingdom Metazoa; phylum Chordata; class Mammalia; order Dasyuromorphia; family Myrmecobiidae; genus Myrmecobius; species Myrmecobius fasciatus. Next base: position 395,354 of record JAJPUD010001100.1, read on the forward strand.
GCTGGGTCAAAGGGTATGCACAGTTTGATAACTTTTTGAGCATAATTCCAAATTGCTCTCCAGAATGGCTGTATCCATTCACAGTTCCACCAATAATGCATTAATGTCCTAGCCTTCCCACATCCCCTCCAACATTTGTCATTATCTTTTCCTGTCATTTTAGCCAATCTGACAGGTGTGTAGTGGTACCTCAGGGTTGTCTTAATTTGCATTTCTCTGATCAATAGTGATTTGGAGGACCTTTTCATATCTGTCCTCACATTTTGCCCACTAATTTCCATCTTCTCCACAAAAGATTTTGCCAAATACTTTGAGTTCAAGTCTTCTATGTTTTTGAAGTAGGTAAGTAACACAATACATAGAATATTGGCTTTGGAAATCATGCAAATTTAATTAATATCCTGCCATAAATATTCTCTAGCTGTGTCACACTGGGAGGGTCACTTAATCACTCTTTCCTCATCTACATAATAAGGATTGCACAAAATAGCACAAATTTACCAGAGTTGTGAGGAACAAAGTAGACAACAATAAGCAAAATGTTTTGCAAACCAAAAAGCACTACATGAATGCTAGCATTATTATTTCTATAGCATTCCCTATGTAAAGGGAAATGATATTTTTTTTTGAAAGCTTATGCTGGTTCTTGGCAATTATTATTTTCCTTAAATAATATATTTAAAGTTGAAGTTCTTAAACTTTTTCTGTGTCATGAGCTCTATTTCCCAGTTTAATGAAGTCTATGGACCCATTCTCAGAATAATGTTTTTAAATGCATAAAATGCTTAGGATTACTAAAAAAAATGAATTATATTGAAATATGACTATTATTTTTAAAAAAGTTTATTGATGACAGTTTAAGAATCTCTGTTTTAGAGCTTTGCCAGACATCGGAATTGAGCTCTCTCCCTTTGGAGAATTTACTATCCATTTTGGGAAAATCTGGATATTGGCCCACCTCCGGTCTCAGGAAGCACATCCTCAAGTTGTTTTGATACCCCAGATTACTCCTATATGCCTAATGGCCTGGATTTGTTAAAAGCTATGTTCTCATCTCCTAAATTTCTTGAGTTTCTATTCCCCATTAACTCTTTATTTCCCTAAGTCAAAACTACCATTGATAGAGAAGTATAGTATATTTCAGTATAGTAAATAAATATATATAAATACAGTATAGTATTTCACACCATTATCCATCATCTCTGTCCCATGAAGCCAGAGCTGTGATCCTACCCTTTCTTTGATCTGGCTCACAACAAAACTTTTAGAAAGTCACTTTTGGGGCAGCTAGGTGGCACAGTGGGTAGAAACTGAAGTTAGGAGGACTTGAGTTCAAATTTGATATTAGACACTTAACATTCCCTAGCTGTGTGACCCTGGGCAAGTCACCTAATTTCAATTGCCTCAGAAAAAAAAAGTCTCTTGTTTTCCATGTATTCATTTCCTGTTTCAATTCTGAATGTCAGAATTTTTGACACTCTTTAATCTTTAGCATCCATGCCACTTTAATCTCCAACTACAATTCCTTCCATGTTCTGCATATATCTATTTTAATTGCTCAATATTTTAGCTCTCCTTGCATCTAAACATAACCCATTCCCTTTCCCCCAGCAGAGGAATACTATAAGGTCATTTGTGCAAGGATTATTATCTATACAATTTCAGATATACATGGGAAGTTATAAAAACTTATATTGAGTGAAGTGAGCAGAATCCTGAGAACAATTAATATAACAATGATAGGGTAAAGTAAAATCACTAAAAAATACTAAAAGACTCTAATCAATACAAGGATCAAATATGATTCCAGGAGATAAATGATAGTTGCCTCCTGGTAGAGAGGTGATATACTTAAAGTACAGAATAAGACATGCATTTTTGGATGCAACCCCTGAATGAGGATTTGTTTTCCTTGACCATACATATATGATACAAGTTTTTTTTTTCTTTTAATTTGAGTATAGTGAGAGGGGAAAGGAAATCTAGGAAAAGTATTATCAAAATAAAATGAAAAAGGAAAAGTAAAAGAAGAGAGCCGTAGAGGCATTTTTGAAATACATAAAAGAAAAGAAAGTGAGAAATATGACTCAGCAGTAGAGTTTTGAAAATAATGTGTTGAATTTATTATATATTTAAAAAGTAAAAAAAAAGGAAGGAACATTTAAAAAGCATCCCAATATGTGCCAGGAATTCTGCTGTGTGCTTTTTAAATAATATTTCAATTGATTCTCATAGCAACCTGGAAGGCTATTGTTATCACCATTTTACAGTTGGGGAATCTGAGGTAATGCCCCGGGATCACACTAGTAGTTGCATGACACTAGGTTTGAGCCCAGGTGCTCCTAATTGTAGGCCCAATGCTCTAACCACATGAATTTTTTTTTTAAATTTACTAGAGTCACCCTTGACCAGTAATTTCCCCACTCTGGTACTCAGTGGGGAAACTTAATCTTTAAAAAGAAGGCACTGGACTAAATGATTTCTAAGGTCACTTTATAGCCAGTGAGTCTGATAGTCTATGAAGATTTTGTAACAGTGATTTAAAAAAAAATTACGAGATATTTTTGGAGGAGCTGTCTGCTACAATGAATCAGTAATTCTTTGTGATCTTGGGCAAATATCCTCATATAAAAATGGAAAATTAAGTTCAATGGCCAAAAAAATCTCTTCCAGGTCTAAATCTTAAGGATTTCATTTTTCAAGCCATCTACTTCCATCTATTTGCTTGGAATGGCAGAAAATTTGTTTGGTCAGGCTAAAGATCATAGAAGTTCGAGAGTTGCAAAAAGTCTTCACAGTTCATCTACTCCAAACCCAACTCAAAGTACAAATCCTGTCTAAAACAACTTCTCACAGTATTCATACATCCTCCACTATCAATCTTCTGGTAAGAAAGAATTCATTCATTTCATTCTGAAGCAGTCTCCTATCTTGGAATAGCTTTAATGGTCAAGAAGTTCTTTAGCTTCAGATAAAATATGTCTTTATATAACTTTCACCAAGTTAGCCTCTTTCTGTCCTCCAAAGTCAAAAAGAATAGGCCTAATTTCTACTTCTTTTCCCTATTTTTGCCCTTTCTTTCTAAGCAATAGTATAAGGTAAAATGGATACTGCTTACATAGATTTTTTGGATAGATTTCCATTTTCTTTGTTAGTTTAGCAAATAACATAGCTCTGTTATTATGTTAGGAATAAAATTACAAGCCTAAAATATCTGTTTAATGGTCAAAGATTACAAAATTAGATCTGGTTAAATATGAATTTTACAGAACCAAATGCAAATAGAATTGTTGTCATCAAGTATTTTGGAAACTCTGTAACTGAAAGAGTTCATTTTGAACAGAGTTTGCAAATCCTATTTCTCAATCTTAGATTCTAGAGATTATTAAGGAATTAGGGTATTTGAGAAGCAGCTAAATTTGGAATCAGTGAAATAATCAAATCTCAGCTTCATTCTCTTACTGTCAGTCTTAGAAGAAATTGTTGAATCATTTGATGGCCCACTCTAAAATGAAGGAGTTGGACTGGATGGCCTTGAATTTTCCTTTTTACTCTAAATCTATTATTGAAGTAGAAAGACTTAAAATTGAAAGATACTTTCTATAATGGTTAAAATTGGCAAATGAAAAACAAAAAGAATTCAAGATCACATAGAAAATTATACTTGTAATAAATTATTAATGACTACGTAGAATTTTTTATTTATACATTCATTCCTCTATTTATTTTTATAGAGATGAAAAACAATAGAGCATTGGGCTTGGAACAAGGAAAACTTACTTTCATGAGTTTGAATTTGGCCTTAAACATTAGCTGTGTGGCCTTGGACAAGTCACTTAACCCTATCTGCCTCAGTTTCTCCATCTATCAAATGAACTGGAGAAGAAAATGGCAAACTACTCCAATATCTTTGCCAGGAAAGTTTACATGACTTTCCTCACAATGCTCCTATGAGTACAATTATTCTTATTTTACAGAAGAGGAAACACAGATTCTTAATGAATTGTTCACGTTTGCACATCTAGCTTATGTCTCAAGCATTATTCAAATTCTGATTTCAGAATCTGGGGCTTTAGCTTATAACAAATGAAAAATCTGAAAGATGGAGTTTCTGGGTAATTGCTAATCAATTTATTAATTAGGCTCTTTAATAATCAATAAATTAATGATCAGAGTTTTCTCTCAATAACCAAAGATCCTTAACAGAGGCACTAAATGCCTTAAATTTTTTTTTAAAAGAAATAATGCTGACAAATGGAATTGGTGGACATTTAATGAGAAGAAAGGCTAGAAATTTTCAGCTCTTCCTAATTATGAGACTCAACCATCTCCAGCAATCTGGATGGGGAATCCATCTAGGCCACTCTGGTTGGTTTTCTCCTTCATAAACTGGGTCATCCTAAACTCTAATGGAAAAGTACAAAGATGTAGGCTCACTTCCTTTGGGGTAAGAATTCACTTAGATTAGATTTTATTTATACTCTAAACAGAAGGAAGATCTAGTACAGTCCAGCTCAAGAACAAGGATCATATTCCCTGAGGGTTAGAAACATTTCAACAATCAGCAGTGCCCTTTAGAGGCTGGCAGAGTGACCTACAGGGGCTTGATCCTAAGTTAATAATTGGTTGTTATTATAATTGGAAAATAACAATAACTACTTCTCTAAATAATTATCCTGACTTTGTAAAAAATGTTTAGAATGTACACATACAAAAAGGAGTCTAACGAACAACCTCTTTTCAACACCTCAAGATTGTACTCATGATTCATTCTGATCTATGCCTAGTGGAGGAGAGATTGTCTGAGTCAGGGGTAAAGCTACACATCTCCACCATGACAGTGTGATGGAAGAAAAGCAGTAGCAAGAAAATCACGTAGAGGAAGGAGGATCAGAAAAAGCCAGTCTAGGAGAGAGGCTGGAAGAGAAAGAAAGAATCTAATAATGCAAAAATCAATGGAGACTATAATATCCAGAAGTTTTCTATTCAATTTAATAAAGGACCTAGTAATATGTCAGCCTCGATGCTAAATATTGGGGATACAAAAGAGGCAAAACATAGATACTGTCCTCAGAAGTTTACAGTTTAATAAGGGAGACAACATGCAAATACATATATACCAAGCAAGCTATATATTGAATAAATAAGAAATAATTAAGAGAGGGAACTCAGTGGAATTAAAAAAAAGTTAGGGAAGACTTCCTTCAGAAAGTGGGATTTTATTTGGGATTTAAAGGAAATTGGAAAGGTCAGTACTCAGAATAGGGGAGAAAGAGCAGTCTAGGTATGTGAAACAATCAGAAAAATGCCTAGAGTCAGGAAACAGAATATCTTCTTCTTGGAACAGCCAGGTGGCCAGTATCAATGGATAGAAAAGTACATGTCAGGGAGTAAGGTGAAAGGAGACTATAAAGGTAGAAGGGGACCATGTAATACTAAACAGAATGTTTTGTTTTTGTCCCTGGGGATGAGTGGGAACCATTGGAATGTATTGAGAAGAGGGAGATGACATGATAAATCTGTGCCTTAGGTGGAAAGAGACTTCAGGTAAGTAGACCCACCAGCAGCTATTGCAATAATCCAGACTTGAGCTGATGAGTGTTTACCCTAGAGGGATGGCAGTGTCACTGTAGAGAAAAGGATGTATTAGAGAGAAGTTGCAAAGGCCTTGGCAAGCTATTGAGTGGGGTGGGGTGAAGTGAAAGATAGTGAGGAATCCAAGAGGGTTCTTAGGACTAAGAGGATGATGTTATTTTCTACACTAATAGGAAAGGAAGGAGGGATAAAGGTTTAAGAGGAAAGATAATGAGTTACATTTTGGACATATTGATCTTAAGATGTTTACTGACCATTGCACAGAAATATTCTAGAAACAGAATATTCAATGGGGACCTGGCAACTTTCTTTAAGTACTCAAAAGACTGTCAGAAAGAAGACTAAGTTAAAGAACAAATGAAACATTTATTAAATGATACTATGAACCTAGTATTTTGCTAAATGCTGGATATACAAAGACAAAAGTGATATGATCCTTTCTGTAAAGGAGCTTCTATTCTATTTTTTCATAAACACAAATATTTATTTATATGCTGCACAAGAAAAATCAGATCAAAAGGGAAAAATGAGAAAGAAAAAACAAACAGGCAAACAATAACAAAAACAAAGATGAAAATACTATGTTGTGATACACATTCAGCCCTGATGGTCATTTCTGGATGCAGATGGCTCACCCCATCACAAATCTATTGGAACTGGCCTGAATTACCTCATTGTTGAAAAGTCAAATCATCACAGCTGATCATCACATAATCTTGTTGTTGCTGTGTACAATGTTGTCCTGATTTTATTTAGCATCAGTTCGTGTAAGTCTTTCTAGACCAAGGGAAGACAGTATATACAGGAAAGTGATGGCCAACAAGAGATGTTTTGGAATTCAATGTCTCAAAAATGGTGAAGACAAAGGGTGAGTGAATGACCGAGTTTATCAGGCATGGTATTGATATGATGAAACAAAGGCCAGATGGCCATTTGTCAAGTATTTTGTTGAGAAGATTCTTCTTTGATCATGGGATGGTCAATGAAGTGCCTTTCAACTTTGAGAAGAATGAATAAATGAAAAACAAAAAAATGTATCGTTTTTGCTATGTGTCAGGAATTGTGCCAAATCTTGGGGATATAAATAAAAGCAAACAAAAATAACTCCTGCCCTCATTGTATTAGGAAGAAACAATGCATTCAGAGGAGCTAGAAATATGTGGAAGGGCAAACAAAGGGTCTGGAGGTAGCCATTATGGCCTGGTTCTGAGTAAGATAAAAAGTTAACTTTCAAAGCCTAGATTACCACAGTCAGAGCCTGAGTACTAGTGGAAGGGGAATTCAGAGGATGACCTGAGTGAACCCACAATAATTTGGAAGTTGTCAGGAAGATTCAATAATTATTAAATGATTCACAGTGGTCATGGAGATCAATAGATGAGGCAGAAATGGACTTCAAAGTAGAATTAGGGCATCATCTTTTCTCTGAAATCCATTTCTCTGGAACTTTTTAATGTTTCTCAATGGAGTCAATATCTATTGAGGTTCATATCTTTGGGTTCACCTTTGAGTCCACCCTTCAACCTATATAAATAAACTGATTGTGTAATCAGTTGTCAAGTCCTGTCAATTTTACTTTCACATTTCTCTCACTTTTTCTCTTCTGTCTATTCATGCAATCATCACACTACTTTACACCCTTATCATCTCATTCCTGTACTACTATAAAATCCTCCTAATTGGCCTTCCAGCCTCATGTATCTTTTCTTTCTACATGCCTTATCATGTCATTTTCTTGCTCAATAAATTTCAGTGATTTGTTTTTGCTTATAGAATTAGCTCTCTTTTTTTTTGCCATTCACAACCCTTTATTTCTGTGCTTTATAATTTTTGTTACATACATATATACATATTAGTCCCTTTTGTGCTCTCTTTAATACTGTCCCACCGGTCTTGTCTTTCCTCACTTGAGACATTCCATTTCCCATGCTCATGCCTTTCTAGGGTTGTTATGAGGATTAAATGAGATATTTATAAAGCACATCTCATAATAGACACTACATAAATTCTAGCTACTGTTATTAGAATTCCTATTTTCCTTCTAAATTTAGCTCAAGTATTTTCTCCTAAATAATGTCCTTCCTAATGCCTATTACTAATATCTTTCCTAATAATGCCTATTACTAATATCCTTCCCTCAAATTGTCATATTTTTTGGTACAGTTTGGTAATTTTTTTTGTATGGACTTTTATGTGCAGATATTTTTCTCTCCAATAAAATGCAAACTCTGGGCTGGGATTTTTGTCTTCTTATCTCTAGTGCCTAGACCAGTGTTTGCCACATAGTAGGCATATAATAATGCTTGTCCTTTTGATAGACCCTGGATCTTCCAGTGCTCATGTTAGAGATTTCTTACTCAGTCACTCCATTTCTTTGCTGACTTTCTATTTTTAAGATGTTTATGTTGGACAGAGCTTTTTACTCATCCCTGCAACCATCACCACAGAGCCAATGTCAATTATGCTATTCAATTATTCAAAATAAGAAAAATGGATTAGACTTGTTCTGTTTCCTCTTAGAGAGTAAAGTTAAGTTTGAAGATAGGGGAGAGACAGATTTCTATTTATTATGAAGGGGAAACTTTCTAACAATTAAAGCTTTCCAAAAATAGCCTGAGCTCTCTAGGGAAGAGATTGCATTATTTATCATTTGAAGTCTTCAAGTGGAGGCTAGAAGACTTCTTGTAAACATGTTTTAGAGGGGATACTTCCATGGTTCAGGGTCTCAGTGATTGAACTCTGAGGTCTCTTAACAGTCAATCATTTATTTTGGACTTGCTAAGTGCTAGACAATATTAATCACTGGAGATACAAAGGAAATAATAAAAAAATCCCTATCCTCAAGAAGTTTACATTCTAATGGGAGACACATCTTGTACTATATTAATATATTATATTATATGTTATATACATTATTCATTATAAATACATTGCATATTACATATAGCATCTGTACATTATATTGTATATTATGTATATTACATATTATATATTACATATATCATGTTATTGTATATTATATATGTTGTGGGTATATTACATATATTATATATTTTACATACTGAAAATACATCATATATTATAATATATATATATATTATAATTTACACATGTACATTATATAGTTACATATACAATTATATATCATTATAAATTATACACACATATTACATGTATCACATTATTGTATAATATATATGTTGTAGATATATTACATATATTATATATTTCATATATCACAAATGTACAATATTATTATACACAATTACACATATATCACATGTTATATATCACATGTGTACAACCATACAATCACACATATATTATACTTCATTATATATTATGCAATGTATTACATATAGGATTTATTTTACATGTACCTTACACATCATATAATATATACACTACATAAATCACGTTATCATGCATTACATATATATTACAGATAGCACATATTGAATATATTACATATAGTCCATGTTGTTATATATATTGCATATACATTCCATATAACATCACATACATTATATATATTATAAATACATTACATATGTATTTATACAGATATATCACATGTGTGATATATATATATATATTATAGTACATTACATATATATTTTATATGTATTATAACAACATATACATTGTATATTATATATTATTATATACACATTATATATAATTTGTATGTGATATATATGTGTATGTATGTATAAAGGAAAGAAAGAGAGAAAGAAAGACTGAAAGAGAGAAAGAGGAAGGAAGAAAGAAAAAAAGAGGAAGGAAGGAAGAAAGGAAGGAAGGAAGAAAGGAAGGATGGAAATAAATAAGTGCATAGTAGTTATCACTTGACTTTAGAAGGAAAAGAGCTAGTAAGGTCTCTTGTAGATAGTATTTGGGCTGTCTTGATGAAAAGTAAGGATTCTCAAGAATGAAGTTAGGTAATTCAGTAAGTAAGAGAATAATTATTTATATAAGAGAATAATTTATATAAGAGAATAATTATTTATTAAGCACCTACTATGTTACAAACATTGTGCTCGGCATTAAAGATAGAATAGAAAAAGATAGCCCCTACCCTTCAAATGAAGAAGACAGGAAGAAATAAATATATACAAAAAAAGCTATCTACAAGAAAAATAGGAAATATTTAACAGAGGGAAGGCAGTAAAATTGAGAAGTATTGGGAAAGATTTCTTGTTAAATTCCTGTAATTTTATGTTTTTAAGATTTTCTTTCTACTTTTTTCCCTCCCTCCCTCTTTCCCTCCTTTCCTCCCTCTCCTTTGTTCCTTCCTTCTTTCCTTCCTTTTCTTTCTTTCTTTCTTTCCTTTTCGGTATGCGTATATTATAGTTTATTATACTTTCCTTAAATCGATTACACAGGGAAATATAGTCTAATTAATCTTTATGTAGGAAGAAACAGTCTTACAAGATTTCAAAAAGAGTTTTCCAGACTCTAACTGTTGCAATAATTGGATTGAAGATTATCCCCCCTCTCCTCCCC
>JAJPUD010001100.1:405554-415824 GCA_023553655.1 Myrmecobius fasciatus
AAAATTGTTTTGACTTTTTCCCCCCCTCTCCCCCCCTCCCCCCCCCCCCCCCCCCCCCGCCAGGGAATCACCAGAAAATGCTTGGAAGCAAGGCGGCTAAGGGAAGGAGTAAGGAGTAAGACCTCTTAATCACCCACCCAGCTGCCTCACCTCTCTAGAATGGCTTACTACATTCCAAAGCTCTGCCAGAAAACACCCTCGTAAGAATTTGCATTGTAACAGAGGATTGGATTTCTGGCTACAGTAAGAAGGCTTGAGTCCCCATGAAGGCTTGAGATCCCATCTTCCTCTGGGGTCCTGGAGCTGGGAACAAACCCGAATTTCTGGCCTTGGTCGCCGAATTGCCCCTTCTGAGCCAGAAACGTGCTCCTGGCAAGGCCCGCTTCCCTTCAAGTCTGGGGGATAGTGCCGACACCTCTCTCCCTGGTTGCTCCGCAGCCCCAACCCACACCTTCAGGGAGGCCTCTGGATGGAAGAGTTCAGGAGTCTTTCACATCTGTACAGTGTGTACTTCTCTCACCGCACTCATCCCTCCCTCCTTTCGCCTTGCCTCTTTTTACCGCAGCTTAGTTTACAAACTCAGTTTCATGCTCCAGAGGGCACACCTCTCAGAAAGAGACTGGCCCCTTTCTGGTCCTTCGCGCCTTGAATAGGGACTTTTTACTCAGGAAGGAAACCCATCTGCGTAAACAAGCTTGGCACCCCCAGTACCAGTGGGCCCCCACCCTGACATGATTCACTCTAGTGGCAGTTTGCAGGGGCCCTGCATTATTCTTTGAATGTCACGACCTATGTGTCAAAGTGAGAGGTTCCTTGTGGATTTTTCTTGTCTTTGAAAAGCAACCCTCCGGAGACAAAGAAAGCTTTTTACAATTCAGTAATGATTGCCACGAGGTGGGAGCCATAAACCAGGCAAGCTTGGGCAGTGGCATGATGACATTTTTCATTCCTCATGTCCCACAAGTATTTCTGCTTCAACGAAGCTTCTGTGTAGATGAAAAGGAACTTTTTTTGTTTCTGGATTTAGCTATATTATGTTTGAAAATTCCTACTCGTCTCCCAATTTCCCTTTGGAACATAGTCTAGTGAAACGATTTTTTTTTTTTTTTTGCATTTCCCTCCCCTCTCCTCTATCCCACCTCCATTTAAATAGGAAAAAAAAAATCCAAAAAATCCCATTGATTTAATTTCCTCTCTGCACCAATTCAGACTAGACTTCCTCACTTTCTGGCACGTGCATGTAGAGAGCCCAAATGTGTAGCTACAGCTACTGCTAAGGATGTGCAACTAAGCAGATTACTTCCCCAAAAGAAGACTGGCCAACTTTATTTATTTATTTATTTTTAATTCAAAAGATTATTTCAGAACGGAAAGGGCAAATGCTTCATACAAAAGGGGATTCAGATTTATGAAACACCAAAGTTAATGGGAGTTTGAAGTGGTGTAAATTAATTTAAGAGGACTGTCTATATTTTGGGGAAAAGAAGGGGCTGGTAGGTTTGTGTGAGGTTGAATGAGACTTCCTGTCTTAAAAATATCCTCCTCTTGAACCAATGCTAAATGAAGTGATTAGAACGAAGAGAATATTGTGCACAGAAACAAGATTATATGATAATCAATTCTGATGGATGGCTCTTTTCAACAGGGAGGTAATTCAGGCCAATTTTAATTTATTTGTGATGGAGAAAAACCTTTGCACTCAGAGATCTATTGAGTGTGGATCACAACATAGTATTTTCACTTTTTTGCTGTTTGCTTGATTTTTGTTTTGTTTTCTTTTTTTTTCTCTTTCATTGGATTTTTCTTGTGCATTATGTGTGGAAATATGTACAAAAGAATTGCACATGTTGAACATACATTGGATTACTTGCGGTCTAAGGGTGGGGTTAGGGAAAAGGGAGGGAAAAATTGAAACAAGGTTTTGCAAGACTGAATGTTGAAAATTATCTATGCATATTTTTTGAAAATAAAAAACTTCAAAAATAAAATAAAATCAATCTTCAGTTTTCATAGGGGTAACATTCCCCCTATGTTTGAAGTTTGAAAAAAGATGAATGATGATTCATTGAAACCATGTATAATAGGTTCCTGCAACCCACAGGAAACTAGTCTTTCACTACATTGCAGAAAATAAACTTTTTGCATATAATTCTTTTAAAACAAAAGAGCAAAAGTGTTAATATGCACTTTCCCTAACATAGCAAGGATGAAACAACCCATAAGTTATAGCACACAAAATATAATTGGAAACATATTAAAAATGTTCTCCTCTTAGTGACATTTTAGGTATCTTTTTTCCTTACCTTATCCACTGCCATCCCAGAATTTTCTTTTGGTGAAATTTGGTGCTATAAGAATTTAAACCAACCAGTCAATAAGCATTATTAATTGCTTAGTATGTGCCAGGCACTGTGCTAAAAAAATGTTGAAGATACAAAGCATTTAAGGATAACTGGAGAAATACAAGACAAAGAAGCTATTTTCCAGGAACAATGGGATTGTTTTTGGATATTGTAGAATTTTTTCCTGGTAATCACTATAAAGTACAGTTGCATTTCTATCAGCTTTCTCTTTATGGTTTTAAACATGCCATGCCTCAGGAAATTTTCTAGTTTCTTTCAAAACTCAGCTTAGATATCACTTCCTACATGTGGCCACTGCTGATTCTCATTAATTTTCAGTATTGTTTTGTCCCATTATCTGGTATTTATTTTTTATATATTGCACTTGTTTATTTAAGTGTTGTCTCCTAGTAGAATTCAAGATTTGTCTTGTCACTGTACTTTGATGACTGGAAGAGAGATTGAAGCTAAAGACTTTGTACAACTTTATCTCACTTAAATCCAACTCATGCAGAAGTCAAGACATCACATTGTGATGTCCTTGGTCCTCTTCCAAAATGAAGGACAGACACCAATACCAACAACAATTAAAAAAACCTTGAATTTAGTGACTTTTTCAGTTTAGTCTTTTTGTCCCCATAGATGAGACTAGTGCTTTTTTTATAATAGGTGCTTGATAAATGTGTTTTAATTAATCGTTCAGTTGATTGAATATTTTGGTTTCTTTTTTTTTTTTTCTTTCATTTTTGGCCATAGCTGATGCACATAATCACTTTGTGATCAAAAGGGTGAAAAAATGCAAGCCACAGAAAATGTGAAAAACCACAGGTAATGAAGTTTTTTTTGGTTTTGTTTTTTAGCTCATTGGAGAGGCCTGGTAACTTCCAATTCTACCTCTACTTCTTAAATTTGTGAGGAGACAACTATGTAGCCCTCTATGGTTATATTCAAGTACCTACAACCTATTTGAACTTATTTTCTATCCAAAACTATTGCTCTTAAGACACTATTATCTCTAGTCATATGAAAAAGTGCTCCAAATCACTATTGATCGGAGAAATTCAAATTAAGACAACTCTGAGATACAACTACACACCTGTCAGATTGGCTAAAATGACAGGAAAAGACAATGATGAATGTTGGAGGGGATGTGGGAAAACTGGGACATTGATACATTGTTGGTGGAATTGTGAACAGATCCGACCATTCTGGAGAGCAATTTGGAGCTATGCTCAAAAAGTTATCAAAAAGTTGCATACCCTTTGACCCAGCAGTGTTTCTATTCGGCTTATATCCCAAAGAGATCTTAAAGGAAGAAAAGGGCCCCACATGTGCAAGAATGTTTGTGGCAGCCCTTTTTGTAGCAGCTAGAAACTGGAAACTGAATGGATGCCTATGAATTGGAGAGTGGCTGAATAAATTATGGTATATGAATGTTATGGAATATTATTGTTCTGTAAGAAATGACCAGCAGGACGATTTCAGAGAGGCCTGGAGAGACTTGTATGAACTGATACTTAGTGAAATCAGCAGAACCAGGAGATCATTATACACAGCAACAACAATACAATATGATGATCAATTCTGATGGACATGGCTCTCTTCAACAATGAAATGTTTCAAACCAGTTCCAATTGTTCAGTGAAGAAAGCCATATATACCTAGAGAGAGGGATATGAAATGTGGACTACAACATAACATTTTCATGCTCTCTATTGAGGTTTGCTTGCATTGTGTTTCTTTTTTCTGATTTTTTTTGTTCATGTAGATACGATTTTTCTTGCACAGCAAGATAAGTATGGAAATATGTATACATATGTTCTACTTGTAAAGTATTTTAATATAATTAACGTATAGTGGACTTCCTGCCATCTAGGGGAGGGGAGGGGACTAGGGGGAAAATTTATAAAGGAAAGCTTTGTAAGAATCAATGTTGAAGAACTACCCATACATATGTTATGCAAATAAAAAGCTTTAATTAAAAAAAAAGACCCTATTATCCTTTAGCTGCTCATCAATTCACCTCCACTCACCAGAATTACATCAGTTGAAACAATCTAATTAATCAAAAACAGACTTCAAGCTAAATAAAAAGAAATTAAAGTCAATAGGCATTCCACATTTCTTCATAGTACTTGTTTCCGTGCTTCCCATTCCCAGAGGATGAGTGCATTTTTTTGTTTGTTTGTTCTTGAGATGCTTTATTAGCCCAATATTCTCAGGCAAATTACTGAGAGTTATTTTGATTTGATCATCAGATGGTTTGAGAGGTGCTGCTGTTGTAATGTCTGAAAAAGGCTGGCATTAGTGAGATAATGTAATGACAAACATTAGATGCAGCTGTGAGGTAGCCACCTTGTTTCCAGTACATTTCTTTCAGATCCCTATTTTTCATTTGCTATTTTTTCCCTTGAGTTTTCTGTGGTACGATGCACATTGTCTCTAAAGTCAGAGAACCATGATTCAAGTCTCATCTCTGGTGTTTACTATCCATATAACTATGGATACGTTATTTAACCTCTGGGTTTTAGCTTCCTCCTTCCTAAAATAAGGGAAATCAGGCTTAGAAGAGATAGTCTCCTTTATCCATCATTTCTTTTGTCATCATCATTGAACTTCTCTATCATATATCTCAGCCTTTGTAATTTATTATTCTCCCTTACAGAACTCAGGTATGTAGAGAATATTTGCTTTCTAGCCATTCATTGTTTTATCAAACACAGAGGAAATCAATAAAAGACGATCTCTACTTTTATTCCATCTACTAACCTCTGTTGTATTAACAAAATATGAAGACTGATCATATAAGAATTCAATTGAACTAAATTCATTATAATTAAGATTTGCTGTACAAATCATTCTGCCTTTGGACAGTTGCCTTGAGGACATAAAACTATAGTTCTTGCTACCAAAAAAATACCTTTTCTGACTCCTTTGCAGAAGTAGGTACTCATAGGTGTGGAATACTGTACATAATACCAATTTCAGGGGAGGTGCATTGATGGATTGTGCTATTTTCCATCTATTTTTCCTATTTTTTCAAATTCTGTTATAAAGAATTATATTTTGAAATAGAAAAGCTATTTCAAAATATAATTCTTTATAACAGAATAGCAGTTAGCAATAAAATCATTTTTAATGTAAAAATGTTCTTGCCCTCAAAAAGCTTATAATCCACTTAACCTTTCTGTAAAAAAACAAATTCATTTCCATCAGAGACAAACATTATTCACTGTCTTCCATGTTCAAAGCATTAAGGTTCTTCCCTTTTTCTTTGTTCTCTTATCCAATCAGTTACAAAATTGATCAGCTCCATCTTTGTAGCATCTTTAGAATCCAACCCTTTCTCTATATTTCTACTGCCATTGTGTTAGTATAAACCTTCATCAGTTCTCCTATTTGAACTATTACCTTGGCCTCTAATAAGTTGTCTTCCCTCCCCATTATAATCCACCCTTCACAGTGCTGACAAAATCCATTTTCTTATACATAAATCTCATCATACCACTCCTTTGCTCAAAAATCTGCAATGACTCCCTGTTGCCTTCTGAATAAAATTCATACTGCTTTTTTTGGAATTCAAATACTTTTACAATTTAGTAATATTTTGCCTTTGAGGCTTTATCTCATCTTATTTTTCTGAATGTAGCCTCTACTCTTGTTAAACTAAACTATTCCCTTATTATTGTTCTGTAAGGATGATTTCAGAGAGGCCTGGAGAGACTTGCATGAACTGATGCTGAGTGTAATAAGCAGAACCAGGAGGTCATTATATGTGGCAACAACAAGGCTATATGATGATCAATTCTGAAGGATGTGGCTTTCTTCAACAATAAAATGTTTCAAACCAGTTCCAATTGTTCAGTGAAGAAGAAAGCCATATACACCCAGAGACAGGGATATGAATGTGGACCACAACATAACATTTTCATGCTCTCTATTGATGTTTGCTTGCATTATGTTTCCCTTCTCAGATTTTTTTTTCTTGTAGATCCGATTTTTCTTGCACAGCAAGATAACTGTAAAAATATATATACACATATTCGATTTGCCAAGTATTTTAACATAATTAACATGTAGTAGACTTTCTGCCATCTAGGGGAGGGGTGGAGGCTAGGGGGGAAAAATTTGTAACAGAAAGCTTTGCAAGGGTTAATGTTGAAAAATTACCTATACATACGTTTTGCAAATACAAAGCTTTAATAAAATGAAAAAAAAAATGAACTATTCCGTAGTCTTTTATACACATACCCTCTCCTACGTACCCTCTCCTATCTCCAAGACAATTCATATTGTTTCATATGGCTAGAATGTTTTTCCTCCCTTTCATCTGTTGAATTCCTACTTATACTTTAGAGCCCAACTGTGATGTCACTTTTTCTGCAGTGCTTTGCTAATCCCTCCTATTCTCCTAATGAATAATTTTCCCCATAGATCTCACATATCACTTCGTTTTTACAATTTCAGTATACTTAGTGCTGCAGTGTTGTTGTTTGTTACCTTTACCCACAATTTTTCTTTCTTCACATTAGCTAAGGCTTTCTTATGTACTATGTGCATCTTAAGCAGTACTTAGTAAGCTTTCATTGTACTTTGAAGATGTGGTTAAAATGAATGAATGTATGGTGATACATTCAAATAAAATACACAATTAAGTTAATATGGCATTTAATTATTCCTGTCCTACATAGAAATTACCAAGTAGAAAGTAATTCACATAAATAACTCAAATTATGCTGATTTCTACAATCCAAGTTTTTGCATTTTATATCCTTTATTTTTACAATATTTATAAACAATATCACTACTAAATCTTTCCCTAAATCTTCATCAAACATGCACTTATATTCATATTCATAGAAATGCATGACTATAGAAATTAGAGAATTTAAAAGGTCCTACCTTTTAAATTGGACAGCTACCACTTGTCCAATCTTCAGCTGAAAAGAATCTCCATCATAATACATCTGGTCAAGGTGTACTCAAGCCTTTCTTTATATATTTCCAACTGGGAGCCATTACCTCCATAGGCAACCCAGTCCACTTTAAAATAGCAATAATCATAAAGTAATTTTTGTTCTCCTGATATTGAAACTATATTTGGATCTTTTTAAATAGTACACAATGATACTCATTCTGTTCTCTGAGGCCAAAAGGAAAAAAAATGTAACCTCTTTTCCATCATCAAAAGATGAAGAGTCTTGGGGGGGCGGGGCCAAGATGGTGAACTGCAGACAGCATTCTCTGTGAGCTCCTGAGACCTTCCCTCAGACCCAGACAAATTGAGCCTCCAAACTGGTTCTGGAGTGAGGGCGCCACCAAACACTTGGACTACAACACACTTCTATCAAATATCTACTTTGAAAGAACTTCTGAGGTCAGTTTTAGACGGGCAGGGGATCGAGCAGCTCCCAGCGCTCAGATGCCAGTGCGCAGCTGGGGTGCAAGTCCGGGGCTGGGAAGGACCAGAAGATTTTAGGCTGCCAGGAAGTCCCTGGGAGACGCTTGGGCCATTTTGCTCTGCTTGCGGGCAGGTGCTTTGGCAGGTCTACCTTTGATAAAGGGTGGATTGAGAACAGCTGAAAGTGTGGTCCTAGTGCGGATCTAGCCAGATCAGCCCCAGACCAGAAGTCAACTCGTCAAACTGCCCCAGGGCAAATTGAAATGGCAGCAGAATTCCCTGCTGGTGACTGATACCTCAGCTAAACATCATGAGCAAGAAGAACTCTCACCATAGACAGCTTTTATGGAGAGAAACTAGAGAAGTCCCCAGATCCTGAGATTCTGAAAACAATGCCAGATAAAGCCACAGGGGTGGACTTAAGCTGGTCTCCCTTTCAGAAGGCTTACCTGGAAGATTGCATAAAGAATCTCAAAAGAGAGCTAGAAGAAGATTGGGGAAATAAATTGAGAGCAGTGCAAGAAGGAAACATTGCCCTGCAACAGAGATGTTAAAAACTGGAAAATAAGTCTGGTGAATTGGAAAAAGACAATAATTCACTGAAAAACAAAATTAGTGAATTGGAAAAAGACAACAATTCACTGAAAAACAAAATTAGTGAATTGGAAAAAGGCACCAAATCACAAGAAAATAAAAATAGTGAATTGGTAAAAGACAACAATTCACTGAAACACAAAATTGGTGAATTGGAAAAAGTCACCAACTCACTAGAAAATAAAAATAGTGAATTGGAAAAAGATAACAATTCACTGAAAAACAAAATTAGTGAATTGGGAAAAGACAACAATTCCCTGAAAAATAAAATTGGCAAAATGGAAAAAGAATGCAATGAACCAAAAAATTCAATTGGCCAGTTACAAAAGGAGCTAAAAAAGATAGCTGAAGGAAATAATACCTTAAAAATTAAAATTGAACAAATTGAAATGAATGACTCCATAAGACTTCAAGAATCAGTCAAACAAAAACAAAAAAAATGAAAAAAATATGAAATATCTCCTAGGAAAAACAACTGACTTGGAAAACAGAACAAGGAGAGACAATCTAAGGATTATTGGACTCCCTGAAAGTCACGATGAAAAAAAGAACCTTGATGCTATCTTCCAGGAAATCATGAAAGAGAATTGCCCTGATGTTTTAAAATCAGAAGGCAAAGTTGGCAAAATTAAAACCCCAAGGAATGTCATGGCCAAATTTCAGGACTATTGCACCAAGGAAAAGATATTACAAGCTGCTAGAAAAAAAAAAAAAACAGTTCAAATACCAAGAAATTGTCATTAGAATTACACAGGATCTGTCAGCTTCCACATTGAAGGATCGAAGGGCCTGGAATCAGATATTCTGAAAGGCAAATGAACTTGGATTACAGCCAAGAATAAGCTATCCAGCTAGAATGAGCATCATCTTCCAGGGAAGAAGATGGTCATTCAATGATACAGGAGAATTTCACCTATTTCTAATGAAAAGACCAGATCTGAACAAAAAATTTGACCTCCAAACACAGAACTCTAGAGAAACATAAAAAGGTAAAAAGGAAAGAACTCTCGAGCACTATATCTCTACTAGGGGTATCCCTAAAGAATGGGGGTATAATTTGATTTTACTTTGATAATAATCGAAAAGAAATTAGAGGTGGAAGGTATATCATAGTGTAAAAAAAAGGGGGGGAGGGGAAAGGAGGTAAAATAAAGTAAAAAAACAGGAGGTAAAATAAGGCAAAGTCTCATGAAGAGACATAGAAAATCTAATATAATTGAGGGAAAGAAGGGAGGGTGATGAGTATTGTGTAAATCTTACTCTCATTAGATTGGGCTCTAAAAGAGCATATCAGACATCTTTGATTTCAGGGAAAAACTTGGCCCTCTGTATAGGGAAGTAGGAGGGAAAGGAGGAAAAGAAAGGGATAAATTAATAGAAGGATTAGGGGAAAGGTGTATAAAAGAGGGAGGTTTCTAAAGGGGGGAGGACTGTTAGAGGAAGGTGGTCATCAAAAACAAAATACTGGGGAGGGGGAAGGGAGTAAAGGGAAAGGGAAGAGAAAAATATAACTTTGGGTAAATAAGATGGCAGGAAATATAGATATAGTCAATTTAACTGTGAATGTGAATGGGATGAACTCTAATAATGAAAAGAAATTAGAGGTGGAAGGTATATCATAATGTAAAAAAAGGGGGGGAGGGGAAAGGAAGTAAAATAAAGTAAAAATAAAGGAGGTAAAATAAGGCAAAATCTCATAAAGAGACATAGAAGATCTAATATAATTGAGGGAAAGAAGGGAGGGCGATGAGTATTGTGTAAACCTTACTCTCATTAGATTGGACTCTAAGAGAGTATATCAGACACATTTGGCTTCAAAGAAAGACCTGCCCCTCCTTGTGGGAAGGTAGGAGGGAGGGGAGAAAAGGAAAGATATAAACTAATATAAGGATTAGGGGAAAGGTATAAAGGGGAGGGAGGGACTCTAAAGGGA
>JAJPUD010001100.1:420824-492214 GCA_023553655.1 Myrmecobius fasciatus
TGAAATGTTTCAAACCACCTCCAATTGTTCACTGAAGAAAGCCATATACACCCAGAGAGAGTGATGTGAAATGTGGACCACAACATAACATTCTCATACTCCTTGATTGATGTTTGCTTACATTGTGTTTCCTTTATCTGATATATCATTTGTGTAGATAAGATTTTTCTTGCACAACAATGATAAGTTTGGAAATATGTATACATATATTCGATTTGCCAATATTTTAACATAATTAACATGTAGTGGATATCCTGCCATCTAGGGGAGGGGTGGGGAATTGGGGGGAAAAATTTGTAACGAAAAGCTATGTAAGGGCTATTGTTGAAGAATTACCCACACATATGTTATGCAAATAAAATAAAATAATAAAAAAATCATATGAAAAAGTGCTCCAAATCACTATTGATCAGAGAAATGCAAATTAAGACAACTCTGAGGTACCACTACACACCTGTCAGATTGGCTAAAATGACAGGAAAAGATAACAATGAATGTTGGAGGGGATGTGGGAAGACTGGGACACTGATGCATTGTTGGTGGAGCTGTGAACGGATCCAGCCATTCTGAAGAGTAATTTGGAGCTATGCTGAAAAAGTTATCAAAATATCCATACCCTTTGACCCAGCAGTGTTTCTATTGGGCTTATATCCCAAAGAAATCATAAAAGAAGGAAAGGGCCCCACATGTGCAAGAATGTTTGTGGCAGCTCTTTTTGTAGTGGCTAGAAACTGGAAACTGAATGGATGCCCATCAATTGGAGAGTGGCTGAATAAATTTTGTATATGAATATTATGGAATATTATTGCTCTGTAAGAAACGACCAGCAGGACGATTTCAGAGAGGCCTGGAGAGACTTGCATGAACTGATGCTGAGTGAAATGAGCAGAACCAGGAGATCATTATACACGGCAACAACAGTACTATATGAGGATCAGTTCTTAGGGTTATGACTCTCTTCAACAATGAAATGCTTCAAACCAATTCCAATTGTTCAGTGAAGAAAGCCATATACACCCAGAGAGAGGGATGTGAAATGTGGACCACAACATAACATTTTCATGTTCTCTATTGAGGTTTGCTTGCATTGTATTTCCTTTATCAGATTATTCTTTCTTATACATACGATTTCTCCTGAACAAAAAAATGATGTGTGTCAATAACTATACATATATTCGATTTCTTAAGTATTCTAACATAATTATCATGTAGTGGATATCCTGCTATGTAGGGGAGGGGTGGGGAGTAGGGGGGAAAAATTTGTAATAGAAAGCTTTGTAAGGGTTAATGTTTAGGAATTACCCATACATATGTTTTGCAAATAAAAAGTATTAATAAAAAAAAACAACATGACGAGTCTTGATTCAACTTTTTGTAAACCTTTCTTCTAACACATTCTTCCCTCTGCTTTTCCCCATCAATTTCCTCCAGTGCCCACTTCCTCCTTCTAAAGTCTCTATATTATATCAAACATCTTCATTTCTCATTTTACTAATTATTCATATAAATAAATTCATATAGGGGCATTAGAGTTGAAGGAAAACTTAGAGATAATTTGGTCTAACATAATGATCTTTTTTTTTTTAAAATGGAGAAACAGATTTTTTTCAAAAATCACATAAATCGTTAAGTATAAGAACTGGGATTTGAACTCAGGTCCCTTGACTTCCCATTCAGTATTCTTTCTACTATATCACATGACTTCACATGTGTGTTTTACACTTCGTTATAATTAATTTATGGTTTAAATTATTATGAGTTCACTTTAGTATGAAAATACAAAGATGAGGGCAGCTAGGTGGCACAGTAGAGCACCAGCCCTGAATTCAGGAGGACCTGAGTTCAAATTTGGGCTCAGACACTTAACATTCTTAGCTGTGTGACCCTGGACAAGTCATTTAACCTCAGGGGAAAAAAAAGAAAATACAAAGATAGTGTTTACTTTTAAAAATAGAGAAGGGAATTTTAGCATCTTATAATCCTACTAACCACTGTATTTTTTCTCATATCTAATTTAAATCCACTCCTTTTTGTCCTACCCTCAGGAGGACAGCATGGTATAGTTAATAGCATACTGACTGGAGTCAGAGGTTCTGGGTTCATATTTCAGCATCTAATACTTCCTACCTGTCTAACTGAGCAAATCATATAATCTTCATAGCCTTTAAGTTCTTGAATTGCAAAATGAAGTGGTTTGCTCTGAATTCCATTGCAGTTCTGAACCTGATAAATGAGGAAAACTCTTTACTTAAGAGACATGAGCATTATAGAATTTGAGCACAAAACTTCATTTTACAATTAAGGAAATTGAGATTAAGACAGAAGAAGTCCCTTGTTTAAGGTCATCTGGCTAGTCAATCTTAGAGCTAGGATGAGAAGCAGATTTTCTGACTCCTAATCCATTATTATTCTCCAATCACCTTTACCCTGGTTCAGCACTCAGGATCTCTTAATCATGGCTTTCTTTATATTATATTAATATTATTTTAGATGCATGTTTACATATGGTAAATGCATGTATATATGTGTGTGTTTGAATATATGTATGCTTGCAGCTCTATGAATATGTGTATGTGTATATATATGTGTGTATGTATGTGTATATCTATATTGGAATATATATACAAATACATCCTGCTTGAGGGACATTTGGGGGGATGAAAAAGGGAAAAAGAGTAAAGTAAAAAACAAGATGTGGGGCACAGAACAAAAGTATGAATCTACAAAGACACAAAGAAAAGATTAACACTCATGAATATAATTTCTTCTATTATTATACATACTTGCTTGAAATGGAAATTTTTTTTGTTATATATTTTGAATCCTCCATAATGTTCTGTTGGACTCATAACAATGCTTTGTTTTGTTTTCCTTTCCTTTTTTTTATATTCAATGCAATAAATAAATAAAAAAAAACCCACTCATGCCTGCAGAAAATTCACACATCCGTAAATCTGTTCCTAATCTATGCTAAACTTCAATCATACACCTATGTTATTCCTCTGCTCAAGAACTCCACTGACTCCATCTTGCTCATAGAATAAAATTAAAAACTCAACTGTCCTGTTTAAAAAACAAAACAAAACAAAACAAAAAAAAAACCAAACACCTAGTAATCTGTCTCTAAACTATCTTGCCTCCAAGTTTATTGCAACTTATTTTCCTTCAAATTGACCTGCTTGCTCTTTCTAATCCATAATATTTTATCTGTGCATTTGTACTTGGTGTCCCTAATGTCCAGAATATGTTACCTCCTGTCCTTTGCCTTATATAATACCTCATATACTCTTCCTTCAAACCGCAAGTGCTATTTCCTAAAAAAAAGTTTATCTTCTCATTTCTCTCTCCAACACATAGATATAAATATGGAAGAATTCCCAACCTTGAAAATTATTTTGTTTTTATTTATCGTGTATACAAGCTGTTTCCTCTCAAAAGAATATAAACTTCTTGAGGTCAGGGACTATGTATGTTAGTGCTTATTGTGGTTCCTATTGGATAATTAATTGATTAGTTTTATAGAATTTAGAAGTCGGATTTACTTAACTTCATCATAGAAAGGCATTTTAATCTGAAATCCACAATTTGTTGATTTTAAAATATATGTGTGTATATTGATAAATAGCTACTAATGTTTGATAAATTCTATGGGCAATTTCACAGAACTATACTTTTAAATGCATAAAATAAAATACAAGATTCCAAAGGAAGTCAAATATATGGAAGTAGTTGTCTATCAAAATACACACTAACACACACACACACACACACACAAAATTAAAAACTATCGTTTGGCAGAGCATGCCTCCAACTGTTCACAGCACATCTTTTCTAGGCTATCGTTCCCTTAATTTTTTTCAATTTGTCTCTTTGAAGATGACATAGCTTCCAGAGGTTATTTATCCAAGATCTGCATAATATTAGTGCAGATAGAAATAGAAGGCTCAACCCAAAATTTGTTCATTATTTTGCTCTCACTTTGGACAACATCAGTATCTAACTAGTTACAATTAAATAAACTTGTTATTTCTATTTTCCCAATAGTCTTTTGCTCTTCAAGACAGAAAATTTCCTGCTATTCTTCAAGATCCAGCTAGAATGGAAAACAACAACAAAAAACAACAAATATGGTATGAGAGTTATCTGGATAGGGTTATCACAAATTTTTTTGAGTGAAGATACAACCAAAGAGCTCATTCAGTATTCTGAGTATTACTAGGAAAATGGGAATATCCAAAGAGAAACATTTTGAAAAGAAGTTAAGGTTAGAAAATTTTTTTCTGCCAGAATCTCAAGTTAAAGACAGAATTAGAATTATAACTCATGTCTCCTTACTCCCAGAATTCTTCTCACTCAAACATGTTGCATCCTTCCCTGCCTCTCACCCATAGCTTTTAACTGGTTTTACTCTACAAATTTCCTTCATATTTATGTCTGGTTTGATCTTGTCCATTGGCTGTGGTGTTGACACTTATGCCTATTAAAATCAAAATAAAAGGCTAAAGTTTTTCACAGACTGCAGTCTCAGCATTGGGGTATGGGAACCTATACCCCAATAAAGAAATAATAATAAAGATCCATAAAGAAAATGATCTTAGATGATACTGAGAGTCAAAGCATCCATAATGAGAGAAGTAATAGCTGCACTGGGCTCTGTCCTATTCAGATCACGTCTTCTAAATGTGTTTTGGCTGTGGACACTGCATTTAATGTAGCATTTGTGTAACTTTGGGAATTATAATCCATCCAAATGTGAGGACCATTTTTTTTTAAATGGCAATTATTCTGGAGAAGGGATTGATTTGTATATATGGGAAGGAGAGGATAGGAGGTGGGGAAGATTTGGCATTAGAGTTACTTCAAATATTTGAAATGAAATTTGTGGAACTAGACTTAGAATTGCCCCATCTGGAGTGTATGGGCTATTCAGGGAGAATTAGCACCCCTGTTGTGAGGGCTTGCTGAGGTCTTTTCAGAGCTAGCTTTCCTGTCCACCTTCACCCAACTTTCACTTGTGATTCCAAGAAGTTGTAAGATGTGAAGTGGTCACATGTCAGGGAACCATCTTGGCAGATGGGCAAAACTGACAGGCCTTAAACTTATCCATGAGTTAGGGGATGACTACCCCCAAACAAATGAGCATTTTCCCTATGGAATTGGTGGATGAGAACAATTTGTTCCATGGCCATGAAGGTGGCTGAAACAGGCACTGTGGAATGCTTTGCTCATGCATTCCAGGTCATTGGTTTTTGTTTTGCCACTAGACTTCAATGATTGGAAGAGAAAGCAAGGCTGGTGACTTTGTGCAACATTCCCTCACTTATATCCAATTCACTGTGATATTATGGGTCCTCTGAAAACAAAGGACAGACAACAATAACGAGGTGTCAGGAAAAGTAGATACTGGTTTTTCATTTTTTGTAAGGAAAAATTTCCTAAAAATGAGAATTGTTCAGAAGTAGAATAGACTACTTATTTTTCTTTTAGTTGTTAAATATTATTTTCCAATAATATGTAAAAACAATTTTTAACATTTTTTACATGTTACTTGGGAAAAATACAAAATAAATTTAAAAAAAATTGAAAGAAAAATTGAAAGAAAAAAAATTCTTTAAAGAAAACATTTGAGTTCAGAGTTCTCTTCTGCTTTTACAACTCTTTAGATCTATAAATTTTCAATTGTTCCAAGGTAGTATGATATAACGAGAGGTGTTGTCACTGCTCTCCTGGTCTGTATTCTGCAAATACAAAAAACTTTTTTATTTTTTCCACTCTGAAACTATGACCAGCTTCCCAGCTCTCTTGTTGCCACAAGCTCTGGTATCCTAGTGTTCTTTCTCCCCCTGGAATGATGTGTGGGAAATGCAAGTGTCCCACACCCAGTGCCAGCAAAGAATTTCCTGTAATCTCCTTCTAACCATTTGTTTGACCCCCTTACTATCCCTGCTCTGAACTTCAGAGACCTTTATAGATGCACATTGCCTCAAGGCATAGCCTGCCACTCAATTCACTCTTATCTCAATGAGGGAGACCTTTCTCATTGACCTAAGTTGTCTTGAACTAGAAAACTTTCACCCAGTCATTATGTTGATTCTACCACTCTAGAATTTCTTTTGAAGCATTATTTTCAAATAGTTTGAACAATAATTTGGGAGGGCTCAGTACCTCTCAGAGATTTTTTTATTCTGTCATTTTGGAACGGACTCTTTTGGCAGATAACTGAGGCTCTTCTTTATAAGAAGTCTTCAAGCAGAATATAGATAATCACTCATAGTGAAGGTGTTGGTGGGAATTCTTGACCAAAATTAAATTAAATTAACTCTGAGATCTAATTGACCCTCTTAGAATATGAAACTATAACTTAGGGATGATTTATGTGATCACAGATGTGTGTGTGTGTGTGTATGTGTGTGTGTGTGTGTGTGTGTGTGTGTATATACATATATATATATATTCTGCAAGTAATTCTAGGACTATTATCAAGGGAAAGATAGCCACTTTTACAACTCTAAAGATATTCAGCTCCTACCTACATAACTGTCAGCATTGATAGAACAACAAAACACTTTACATTGATGTAGTTCATTAAAGCTTACAAAATACTTTACCACACCATCTCATGTGTTCTCCATGACAATCCTTTAGGAAGTTAATACAGTTTTTAGACATGAGGATCTGAAAAGTTAGGTCACTTACCCATGAACACACAACCAGCAAGTAATAGAGGGATAATCAAGATTTTTTTCTGAATCTAAATCTATAATTCTTTCTTTCATATTTCTTTCTTAGAGAATCAAGATTAGAAGAGACTTCAGTGGCCATTTAGTCCATCTCTTGCTCTAAGAAAAATATACTAAGGAACATTCCTAATGAACAAACAATCTATATTTTGCTTGAAGAAGATGCTGTTAGTTTCTTTACAATTTTAAAACTATTATCTTCTCATTAGAACTTACTACCTCTATAGATATTCCATTCCATTTTGCGACACCATTATTTCTTAAGCACATAATGATGTGCCACACACAGTACTAGGAATTGGACATACAAAGAAAGACAAAAACAGCTATAGTGCCTCAAAGAGTTCATATTTTATTGGAGGAAATAGTATGCAAATCATTATGTATGTACACAACATATTTCTGCATCAATATTTACACCTATGATTTTCTACATGGTATAGTAGGTATAAGCAATGAATTTGGAGTCAAGAAGACCTAAGTTTAAATTCACCTTAGATATTTACTAGGTATTTGAAATTAGGTAAGTTATTTAATCTCTCCGTGCCTCAGTTTCCTCATTTGTAAAATAAAGACAATTACAGCACATATTTTGAAGATAAAATGACATGTACAGCTATTTGCAAACCTTACAGAATTATCTATATAAATTATTATTAAAATATGGTTAATTATTATGAACATATGCTTAGGATATTTATATCTATAGCTATAGCTATATATACACACACATATAAAGTTCATATTGGTTTTAAAAATCATCTTTAAAAGTAATCCCTCATCATCCATGGATTGCTAAGACTGGTAAGTAATTCTAGGACTATTAACAAGGGAAAGGTTGACTTTACAACTCTAAAGATATTCAGCTCCCACCTATATAACTGTCAGCATGGATAGAATTGTCAGCATAGAATTTTACATTGATTTTTAGAGTCTTAAGGAAGCCTGTAAAGGCTTGAAATTGTTAGGACAAATTTCCTTCCTACCCACTGTTCCTAATTCTGCATCACAAAGCCTTCCTAGATTGCCTAGAAGTAACATACAATAATATTCCCTTATGCCATTTTTTGGGAGCTCACAAAATAAAGAGAATCTGACTAAATGCGAGCAAAAGTAGATTTGATCCAGAGTATGGAAAGGATAGGATTTTCATCCACATCTGTTCATGTGGGGAAGGATTCTATGAGCTGTGGGGTTACTGAATACATGTCAGTAAAAATATACCCCTAAATTTTAACTTTGCATAAACTGGACAAGGGCATGCCTAGAAATGGATGATTCTACCTAGTTGAATTTGTTTTTTATTTTTTCCAGTCTTGCAATGTCATTTCCCACGAAGACTGCCTTTCAATGATCATTCTTTTGGAACTGGCATTAGCACAATGAATGAAACAAATCATTGTCCCCAAAAATAAGGACACATGAAATGGGAGAAATGGTTTGTGGATGGTATTCATGCCGTTTTCAATTAGAGGTGACTTGTTATACATTTTCTCCATTCTGAAGCTATAGCAGTAATATTTTGAACGATTGAATAGGAAAAAGATGGCATTTTGAGAAATGAGAAATATCTGTTTCAGGAATATTTAAAGGGGAAATCTTGATATTGTTATATGACGGCCATGGAAAAATTTTGTTGTTGAGTTATTTCAGTCGTTTCTTTTTCTTTGTGACTCCACTTTGGAGTTTTCATGACAAAGATGTTAGAGTGGTTTGCCATTTCCTTCTTTGGGTCATTTTACAAATGAGGAAATTGAGGCAAACAGGATTAAGTGACTTCCCCAAGCTCACACAGCTAGTAAGTGACTGAGCCTGGATTTGAATTCATGAAGATGAGTCTCCCTGGTTCCAAACCTAGTGCTCTATTCATCGTGCCACCTACCTGATTCTAGGTGATGCAGAGGATAAAGCTCCAGGCCTAGAGACCTAAGGAAGACCTAGATGATGCAGAACACCTAGATTCAAATCCATCCTCAGAGTCTTAGTAGTTGTGTGACCCTGAGCAAGTCACTTAACTCTATTTGCCTCAGTTTCCTCAAATGTAAAATAATCTGGAGAAGCAAATGGCAAATCATTCAGTATCTTTGACAAAAAAAAAACCCAAGTGGATTCACAAAAAGTCTGAATGAAATGATTGAATAACTGAGTGCTTATGATATTAGAATATATCACTTTATTAATTCAGTTCCTATATATCAAAAAGGAATATTTGTGTTTGGCAAAAAAAGAGTCAATAAGCACTTAATGCTGCTAATAAAATCTCTAGGAAAATATTTAACCTACTTAAAGCAAAAAACTTTTCAAGTTACTATGAAGAAATATGTGAATTGATCCATATCATGTCTTCCTGGATATCCATTTGGCATCATTCCATATCAGTTGAAATAGTTGTTTATATTGAAAATAAACAAAACTCTTTTAATAACAATAAAT
This sequence comes from Myrmecobius fasciatus, assembly GCA_023553655.1. NCBI lineage: Eukaryota > Metazoa > Chordata > Mammalia > Dasyuromorphia > Myrmecobiidae > Myrmecobius > Myrmecobius fasciatus. The sequence goes on from JAJPUD010001100.1 coordinate 429,998, forward strand.
GCCTGCCATGTAAGCTAAATCATCAACATTGCTTTGTGATTTAACTTTTTGATTTTTAAAAAATGAGATCTAATTATCTTTTTCCTGAGTATGAAAGTTTGGCTTTTCATTCTTTCAGATTAACTTGAGATTCCCACACAGTATGCAATTTCCAGAAATAGTGACTGTGCAAGAATAGTTTTCTTTCTACCATGTAGAGTAAGAGGATAAAAGGGGGGAAAACATTTTAAGACAGAATTGTGTCTGAATCAAGTAGGAGCAGGCTGTTGGAGGGAGGAAGTAAAGTTCCTGGACTTGGCTATTAGTATTGATTCAAACCAATGAGGGTGTGAGAGGCACTGCTTGTGGAACTAAATGAGAAGGGGACTTTGTCCAATTAATTCCTTCCTTAACTTTCAGACAGAAGTTTTGAACTTTCTTAGAATCAATTTTGAGAAAAAAAGGTACCAGATGTCCCTGATAACTAACTCATAAAGATCTTTGTCTCAAATGTTTGCATCTTCAGCCTGGAATCAGTGGAGATATTTTCTGGTGGAGAGCTAGTTAACACAGTGGAGAGAACTCCAGGTTTGGAGTCAGAAACACCTGAGTTCAAACTTGCCTTCAGAAACTTTACTAGTGGAGTGACTGAACAAGTCACTTAACCCTATTTGACTCAATGATGTTATCTGTAAAATTGGCTAAAAAAGGAAATGTCAAACCACTCCAGTATCTTTGCCAAGAAAACCCCAAATAGGGTCACAGAGAGTCAGATGCGACTGAAATGAAAGAACAAGTGTTGTCATGCTTTTGGTTAATTTGGGAATTCCAAGGTACTATAGAAGGAAGCTCAGAGTACAAAAAGAAATTTTAGCTATCTAGCTTTATTGAGAAGTATAACAAAGATTAGGCATGCAAAAAGTGAAAACAGATTCTTTAAAGGTCCCTTACATGAAATTGTCCCAGGAAACTGATAAAGCCCTGTGGTTTTATTTAGGGTTCTTATCTGGATTAGGCAGAAACAAGCAGTGAGGGAGCGAAGGAAGTCTGTCCATGGGATTGACTAAGTGGGAAAGGGGCTTTCTCCAATTAATACAATTCTTCACTTTGACTTGGTGACAGAGTTTTGGATCTCCTTAGTGATTCCTTTTTCAGCAGACTGGGGTCCTTACACCATACAAGTTCATGGACTTCTTCAAATCAATGCAACAACCTCAGTTTAAGAATCTTTCTTCTGGGGCAGCTAGGTGGCACAGTGGATAGAGCACCAGCCCTGAAGTCAGGAGGACCTGAGTTCAAATTTGACCTTGAACACTTAATACTTCCTAGCTGTGTGACCCTGGGCAAGTCACTTAACCCCAATTGCCTCAGCCAAAAAAAACCAAACAAACCCCCCCCCCAAAAAAAAAAAAAAAACAACATCTTTCTTCTCACTCTTATCGATGTGTGCATATGATAAATCTGAGATCTGTAGGGGTCCTACATATTCATTCACTTTTATTGCTCTAGAAAGTAAACACATGATTTCAGAATGACAACTAATTGTTCCCTTAGCTCATATCTCTATAGCACTTTGAAGCTTATTGTCTATGTTTTACTTTCTACTTGAATCCTTTTCTGATACTCCTGGATGCTACCAACTTGTACTATTTTGTGTGTGTGTGTGTGTGTGTGTGTGTGTGTGTGTGTGTGTGTGTACATTCATTCTTACTTGAAAGAATATAAGGGGGCAGGGATTATTTTATTTTCTTATCCCTGTCCTCACCCCAAGCACAGTACCTATCACATGGAGCTTAATCAATGTTTGTTAATTGATTAATCTATTGGTTACTTAAAAGCATTTTTCTCCCAATAAATATATGAGGTGACCCAAGTATTATGGCCATTACCCACTCTAAAAAAGATCCAAGATTTCTTGTGTTAGTGGGTTTTATTTGTGTTTTCTTAATGAGTCTAAGTTGTGCTAAGAATAATTTTTACCAAAAGCTGGACCATTGAAGGCACAGGAATAAAGTGTCCAACTCTGAAACAAAAGAATTCAATGCATTGCTCTAGCTGGAAAGTCTTTGTAAAGCTAGAGAAGAATCTCCTTTGTCAAACCAGATAGTTTACTGATTAACACATAGTAGTAACATCCTTGTGTGAAGTCAGGGGTGGGCTATTAATGTGTGGATCCCTCCAAGGAGAAATTGATTTTCCTCTGGGGTACAAATAACCTCTGGGGAAATCTACCTTCAAACAGTGCTCTAACCATCTAATTTATAGTCCTCCCAGTGGGGAAACTTTGATTTAACATGTGAATAGGATGTTCAGTCTGATTGGGCTTTTAACCAATAGCTTTTAGTTTTAAAGTTAACAATCTCAATTAGGTGGATTGGAGGTCTGTCCCACAGACCATTGGAACTGGTTCTCCCTTGAAATTTCTGAGCACTAGTAATAGTATTCTTCTGAAACTCCCTTTATAAACTATCTGGAAATTAGGAAACAAGTTCTGCTAGACAGAAATAAAACAATCTAGATTGAACAAAATTGGGCAGTATGTACTCTGTTCAGAAGGCAGGTAATACAGTAAAAAAGAATGCTTACTGTATTGGGAGTTGTGGAGACCTGCATGTGAATTCTAACTCTGCCAGTTGCTTAGCTACATGATTTTGGACAATTCACTTAAATTCTCTGAGCATTAGTGTTCTCTTATGTAAAATGAAGTAATAATACCTGTACTACCCATGTCACAAGATTGCCATTAAAAATGCCTTTTGTAAACCTTGGAGTGTTATAGTAGAGTGAGTTATTATTATAAGTGGGAGGAAAATTTCAGCAACTACCAGGGGATGATGGATAATAGAAGTCAGAGGGCAGTGCTGATTCTCCTGAATATGGAAGCAATTTCTGTAACTGCTGCTCCATGGCATTAGTATCCACTTGGAACTCCCCAGTGATGGTTCCAAATTTCATATGAAAAGGAAATGGAAGAAGGGCACTTTGAGAAGGACTAGAAAACCTAATTGCTAAGAATAATTATAGTAAAAACTCTAGGAAGCCCTCAACTATTTGTGTTTTGGGAATGCAGGGAAAGAAAAGGAAAAAAATATATAGATAATCCTTCCAAATTTATCAAAATCACTATTTTTTCAACCTCATTCTCAAACTTTCCAGCCCATCCTCCAACCAGCAAGCTGGAAGAACAAAGTACATTTAAACCTTTCTTTTCCCTTTTCTTGTTCTCTGGGACCTGCTAATGGAAACACATGGTGTGGAGAGGGGGAAGGGCAGAGGAGAGCAACCAGTATGAAGGAAAAGGGAAAGAGTCTGTTTAATCCATACTTGTGAAAATTATGATCTGAGATTCTGCAGGATGCAAACTTAGAAAAAATAACAGGAAGTCTCTTTACATAATAAATAATAAAGTCACAGGATTCATAAGTCCAATAATATTACAGGCTAAAGATAAAAGCAAATTTAAATAAACTATCTAAATTAATAAATTATCAATCCTTTTTTTGTTATGAGGAAATCATTGAAACAATTCCAATAATCAGTTGAAATTGACCCAAGAATGTACAGTCCCCAGACTGTGAGAACAATCTTCTCTGTTTCCTTTCTATAAAATGAAGATATTTAATAGTACCTCATAACATCTTACCTGAAATATTGCAATAGGTTTTTAATTCACCCCTTTGCCTCAAATCTCTTTCCATCCCAATCTGCTTCCTATATTGCTGTCAGTGGGATTATTACTCTTCAAAGTCTCTTCCTTCCTAATAATGACTCCCTAATAATCTATAGGATGAAGCATAAATTCCTGTCGGATAGTTAAATCTCTCTCCAATGTATAAAACATTCTTGTTTTTACATTTGCTTACCTGTTGTTCCTCTCTACATGTTTTGTTTAGGTTTTGATTTCTCACAGATGATGGTTCATTTCCTAGTCTTTATGATTTTGCATTGATTATCCCTTATGCCTAAACTATTTTCCCTCCTCATTTCCATTTTTGAGATTCACTGTCATCTTTCAAAACTCAGGTCAAATGTCATCTTTGGCAGGATGTCTTGCCTAGACCCTTAGGTACTAATGCCTTCTCTCTCAGATTCCCTTCAATTTTTCTACATATTTTATATGTATCTATCTACGAACATTTGGTTTTCCCTACTAGTGGGTCAGCTTCTGAATCAGGGATTATTTTCATTTATCTTTCTTTCTCCAGCCCTTAGTACTTTTATGTTGTTCAGTTGTTTCAGTCACATCTAACTCTTCTTGACCTTATTTGGGGATTTCTTGGCCAAGGTATTAGAATGGTTTGCCATTTCCTTCTACAAGTTTTTCATATGATGAAACAGACAAACATGATTAAGTGATTTGCCCAGAATCACACAATTACTAAATGTCTGAAGCCAGCTTTGAACTCAGGCATGGAGGGATCTTCTAGTATGAGAAAGCCATAGGAGCATGGTCCCATAGGCAAGTTCAGGGAGACTATGTTGGAGAATGAAGTCTGGAGAATAAGGAGTGGGTCTCTGATGTCATGCCAGCAAATGTTCATTAAATTCACATTGTGCAGTTTCCAAAGAGCAAACCATTCTTCTCTGATCCTGTTCAATTTTTAGCCTATATTATTATTTATTCCCTCTTCCTAATCCAGATTTATGGACTGATGCCAGTTTTGTGGATTATCCACACAATTATATATCTTAACTCATAAATAGAAAGGAACCTAAAAATGATCTAATCTAGGGGTGCTCAGTTTTTTTTGGTCTCAAGCTCCCTTTATACTTAGAAAATTTATTGAGTATCCCAAAGAACCTTTGTTTATGTGGTATACTATATATGCATGCACACACAATATACATGTATATATATGTACATATGTATAAACATATGTGCATATATGGGATATATGCATGTATATAAATAGATATGTGTATATATACACATGGGTTATATATCAGAAATTAAAATTGCCTTTTTAAGTATTTAACATTAATCCATTATAATAGAACAATAATAAATTCAATACATGTTAAAATAAATATTTTTATGAAAAATAACATTATTTCCCCCCAAATAATAAAAAGAGTGGTTTGGTTTTGCTTTTTTTTTTTTTAATTTCTTCAATACCTGGCTTACTAAAAGAGAGATGGATTTTCATATTTGATTATGCATTCACATTGTTATGATAAGTCAATTTTGTTAAATTAAATGAAGAAAATATAATCTCATTCAGATATGTATTTAGAAAAGGGAGGAGTATAACAACGATTTTGACCTTGTGGACACCTAACAGGGTCTCAGGGACCTCCAGGGAGCCACAGACCATACTTCAAGAGCCACTGATTTAGCCCTTTGTTTTCTGAATGAGAAAACCTGAGATATGGTGACATTACATATTAAATTGGAAATAACTGAGCCAGAATCCAAACTCGAGTTTTCTGATGCTCAGTCTATCATTTAACTCACTGAAAATTTAACAATAAACTTTCATATAGATTCCATCACATGCCTTAATAAAAAGTATGGAAACTATTTTTCTAGGGTAAGAGGTTTATAGACTTAGAACTGAAAAGGGCCTGAAAAATCATTTAATCTAATGTCCAGATTTTAGAGGAATATAAAACTTATTTAGATTGATTGATTTACCCAAGTTCATACACAGTTAACATTTAAGGTAAGATTGCAGCATGTCTTCCTGTTTTCAAAGTTAGAATATTACCTATAATTTTAGAATAGGGATAAAAAGAATATGGTGGATCTCCAAACAGGTTCTGCTGGATTATTATAGAATATTAAGGAATATAAAGTTATTTTTCATAAAAATTTTATTTTAATATATACTATGTAATTAATAACAATAACAACAATGATAATAATAGCTAGCATTTGTAAAAGTGCTTTGAGGTTTTCAAAACACTTTCCAAATATGATCTCATCTGATTTACATAACAACTTTGTGAAGTAGGTGCTATTATTATTATTTCTATTTTAAAAATGAAGAAACAATTTGAGAAAGGTTATATAACTTTTTCAGAGTCACATAGTTGACTAGTGTCTGAGTCAGGATTTGAATTCAGATTTCCTATCCAATATTTTCTCCATTCTCCCATTTACTCATCTCAGAAAAAGGTTAAATAGATTAAGAATTGAATGGAGAGGTGTGAAAGAACCTGTAGGAACATTGTTGGAGTTCAAAAGTGACCCCAAAAATGTTGGGGTTCCAGACTCATGTTGAAAGGTGTCCCAAAATAATTTGTAGGCTCAGAATTTCCAACTCACAGTGCAAAGTTTATTATAATTATAACATCAATTAAAGTGGTTTTAGTTCCAAAAGAATTTAAGAACTAGGAGCAAGAATATAAATTCATAGGAAAAAGTCATGAAGCCCAGGTGCTTCATGTCACTGATATTCCCATTTTATGGTTTGGCAGTAGAGTTGAGGAGTGGTCTGGTATGTGCCTCATTATTGTCTCAGAAACTTTGTTATCACTGACCAACAGATTGTTATGTGACAGACAGCAATGTTTGTGGAACTACAACACTCCCAAGGCCAGGGGACCTTAGGGCTATTGCTACATCTCCCCTAGAATATAGGGGAAGAAATATGTCACTTTTGAGTACATCACTCCCAAAGCCAGGTGGTCTTAGGGTTATTACTACATTTTCAAACTGCACTGCATCATCCTCCCCTCAAACAGTTGGGACCCAAATTCATTTGGGACAAAGGGTTGAAGGTCTCATCTTTTGGAGCTTCTTCAGGCTGATAAGGGATATAGAGCTGACCCTGCCTAGTGGGGTCCAGATTGAAGAGAGGAAATGACTTGAAGATGGTGACAGCAGCATTCAGGGAGTGCTGAGTCTAAGAACCAGGTAGGAGGTGATATTCAGGTTGAGCAAGTAATTGGAAATTTATGGCTTAGAAGAATTGGGTAGAGTGGCAGCTAGGTGGGGCAGTGGATAGAGCACCAGCTCTGAAGTCAGGAGGACCCGAGTTCTGAGTTCAAATCTGGTTTCAGACACTTAATACTTCCTAGCTATGTGACCCTGGGCAAGTCACTTAACCCTAATTGCCTCAGCAAAAAAAAAAAAAAAAAAAAGAATTGGGTAGAGAGGATGACAGGTTGAGGGGGGCTCCAGTCAGAGGAATTCCTCTTAACAGGTCCCTCAGAAACATTGAAGTGGAATTCAAAACTTATTTGACAAAGAAAAGCATATCCCTCTGGTGCACAGATGGTACCTGAGGTCAGGTTTTGTAGTTGCTTTCTGGTTAGTTTTCACCAAGGGTGATTGTAATTACATGGTATTATACTAATAGGAATGTCATTTCTCAAGAGGTCATGAAGAAGCTTCAAGGGAGGTGGTATAGAAGGATCATGAGTAACTTTACTAGAATAGTTTTGGAAGGGACATCCCAAATTACTTCTAAAGATCATCCATAATCAGAGGAAGAGCAAGTCCTTGGCCTTCTATATAGATAGTACATGTTGCTAAGATGAAATTGTGACAGGTGTAAGAGAGTTACACTGGCTTGCTACAGCAGTGTTTGTAGTACAAATCAATGTCCCAACATCTGAGATGTAAACATGGCCATCATGGATCCCAGTGATGGTTTCTGTACCTGTGGTATAAGTATTAAGACACATGGATGAGAGATCTTTCCCTGCAGGAAAACAAGGGGTAGCGAGGTTGAAGTTATTCCCAAAGGAGTGGGTTGTATAAATGAGGTGGGATCGGGAGTGGAGATGATGACATTTGGGAATGGGTCCTTTGCAAATAATGCATCAGATCACATATATGGGCTGCCTTGACATGCTGATGGCCTACCCAACAATCCTGAATGCCCCAGCTGCTCACAGAGTTTCCTAGCTTGACTAAGGAGTTATCCCCTCACTGACAGGTGCACACAGAGTTGGACCAAAAGAACTGAAGAGAAAGTGTAAGAGTATAGCTCTCATCCTTGAGATATGTTGTTAAAGAGATACAGAAAATGCTTCAAGTAGGTGGGAGAAAACAACTTGGAGAAAGTGAAAAATAACAACAAAGAAACCTAGGGTGAGCAAAAGGACACAGAAAAGTTAATCCTTTTCCATTCAATACATTTGAAGTATTTCCAGGACCTGCAGAGCAGTAGTTTCAGGTTCTCTATGGGTTCACAGGAATATTCAGGAATATCAAATGCAGAGGCCGACTGGTTCTCTCATCTCATAATGCCATATTAGGTGCTGCCAGGGGCACTCAGCAGTTGCTGGACAGAACCTGCTGAAAGCTGTTGTGGCTGGTGCCAGGATCTCCCTTTGATGGTAGTTTCAGGAGCCAGGGCTCAGGCAATGATGACCATGGGGGCCTAACCCCCACTCCCCACCCACAGCTCCAATCTGGGTTGGGGAGATGTTTGGGCATGGTGTGTGAGGTCCCAACTGCTGTTGCTACTTCACCTATTTCTGCAGGTGGGGCAGAATTGGAATTTCCCTGCAGTTCTTTAGCCTTCTTTTTTCCTAATCTGATCTTATATTAGGGTTAACAAAGAGACATGGGCTATATAACAATCTTGCTAGCAATCCCCACAACTGTGATACACTCAGGACTACAGGTAGTGGAGCAGGCTGAGTGATCAAGGCTGTGGAGAGAGTTCCTTAAAACCTTCTGGGATGCTATCTTAACCTTTATGTAAAATGAATCATATTTTCCTTTCCCAGTAGAGCAGACAGAGGGTGACTCTGGAAAGATAGCAGTTAAGGAAGGTTAACAGAAAGTTGCTATTTACCTAGTTTTTTTTTTTTTCCATTCTCTTCTTTCTCAATGGGGTAAATTCCTGGAATTATACCCAGTGTTTCAGGAACTTTTTTCTTGCAATCTTAAAATGACGAATTGCCAAATTCGTTAATCACTGCTCTCAAAACCTTGATATTCTGGTAAACTGATCCAACCACTCTGGAGAGCAATTTGGAGCTATGCCCAAAAGGGTATTGAATTGTGCATATGCTTGGAAAAGGACCCACATGTGCAAAAATGTTTTTAGTAGCTCTTTTTTTATAGTGACAAGGAACTGGAAACTGTGTGAATGCCCATGCTCACTGGGGAATGGCTGAATAAATTACGGTATATGAAAGTAATGAAAGAAAATTGTTCTACAAGACATGATCAGCAGGCTGATTTCAGAAAGACTTGGAGAGACTTACATGAACTAATACTAAGTGAAGTGAATAGAACCAAGAGAACATTGTACACAGAAACAACAAAAATATGTGATGATCAACTTTGATGTGTTTGACTATTTTCAACAATGAGATGATTCAGACCAGTTCCAATAGGCTTGTGATGCAGAGAGCCATGTGCATCCAGATAGAGGACTATAGAGACTGAATGCAGATCGAAGCATAGTATTTTTACTGCCAGTTGCTTGCTTTTTTTTCTTTCTCATTTATTTTTCCTTTTTGATCTGATTTTTCTTGTGTAGCATGATAAATATGGAAAAATGTTTTTTAAAATTCCACATTTTTAATCTATATTGGATTACTTGCTGTTTAGAGAAGGGGAATGGGAGGAGGGAAGGAGAACTATTTGGAACACAAATTTGGTGAATATTGAAAACTATCTTTGCATATATTTTGAAAATAAAAAGCTATTATTAAAAAACCCCTTGAGAATCTACTAATATGTTATTTTAGCAGTTCTATAACTTTAATTAGCTAACTTTATTTCTGTAGCCCCCATCTTGACCAGAACTGAGGTCCACAGGAAAAGAAGTCAGGTTTTTCTCTTTTTTAGAGTGGGAGTCAAGTATGTTAAGAAATCTTTCCCAATGTTATAACTATAGTATATATCATTTTTTTTGCTAGCTGCATTTTAAATATTTACAGGCAACAAAATCTAGCTCATGGAATAAACATGACACAGACATTCTGCACAGAGACACAGACACAGACAAAAATGACATGGAAGAGGACTGTCCCATTTTTTGCCAAAAGTCATAAAATTTCTATTCCTATAATGTCTTACCTCCTTCAGTATCCCAAGAAGGGTGAAAAGGTGGCAAAGGTTCTGTAGTCATGAAGAAACTATGCAGAGAATTGTAAGAATTCCCAAGGTGTCCCCAGTCAAGGAAAGTTTGCTAAGTGTGGAACTCCTGACAACCCAGGCAATTTTATTTTTAAAATCACTGTAGGATTTCACAGAAGTAGAATTCATGCAGACCTTTAGTAGATTAATTGCTCCTTAGACAAATGGGAGAAAAGTGGAGGGGAAGGGCAAAGGGGCAGGTGAAGGAAGGAGAGAGAGGGACACTTGCCTAACAGCAGTGTGATGAGATCTTCAGTAACTGAGTGTGGTTGGCAGAGAGGGACAAAATTATTGATGGAATTGTTTTCTGTCAGGGAAATAGCTCTCTATGTCAAAGAAATCAGTTTACTCTCATAGTTACAACCCCTGTAGAGGTTGTCCAACCAGAAATCCTAGTTATGTCAAACCCCTGATGTCAACCCTTTTTGGAGGTCTTGGGCAGCCTCGCCTTACCATGTCCTGTCAGAAATCCCAGTTATGTCCCTGAGGTTAAATTTGCCCTATATATATAATAGACTTCAAACCTTTTAGAGAGTTAGTGTGATGTCTACCCTAAGCAAATAGAATAATGCCTACACAGAGGATGAGAAGAATTTGTTCCAACATTTACAAAGGCAACTGAAGCTGCATTGTGGAGTGCTTAGAGCTTGGTCATATATTCAAGATACTAAGATCAATCACTGCATCATGGACCATTGCTGTAATCATTTTGAATTTTTATTTTGCCACTGGACTTTGGCAATTGGGGAAGAGAGAGAGAAGCTGACAATTTTGTGCAACTCTGTCTCATTTAAATCCAATTCACATGCAAGTCAAGACATCACCTGGGATATATCATTAGTCCTCTTTAAAATGAAGGATGAATAGCCATTACATATGGCTATAATAATTATTTCTATTTTACAGATAAAAACATTGAACTTTAAAGATGGGAAAAGTGACTTGCTCAAGGTCATCCAGTTAATAAGGGTCAGAAATGAGACTGTAATCAGCTTCTTGCCTCCAAATTCAGCACTTTATCCACTAATTCCTGTTGAGTAGAGACCATGGAGGGAACTTAAAGGGAAAATATTCTTAGTTCCTAAATTCTTTCCAAGTTCTAAGTTCTATTTATAATTTTTTCTAATTAATTTTCTAATTAATCAACAAGTCTATTAATTTATTTTAAATTATTTATTTATTAATTTACTCTAAAATATTATTATGTTTAGGCATTGTCCTAGACTTTAGGAATATCAAGATACCTGATAGACCATTTTGTTGTTGTTCTTTTGATGAGATAATTAATTGGAAAAATATTTCTTGGAATTCTGAAGATCTTTCAAAATATGGTTTTTCAAAGATCCTAGATGACTTTACAAAAAACAACAAAGACACAAAGAAATTTGAAATGTCAGATAACTATTCTTAACTTTTTCAAGAAAATTCATTCATGCTCTTCATCCAAAAAATGCTTATCTCTGACAAAAATTCAACTGTTTTCTGAGAGCAACTACTGATAGGAAATAATGAATTGGGCCTTCTCTAACAAATGCATTGGTGGGGGGGTGAGTATATTCTCAGCATAAGGCATTGTTAATAAATGTTTTTTTTTATTCCAACTGTGCTCAGAGTTCACAAATCAACTCTTTTGGAAGGACAGATGAGCTATCCAATTTAACTTTATTCCTTTGTTAACATTAACAACTCATCTTGTAGATCATTGTGCTTTTCTTTATTTAGGAGAATTTATGCTTAGAAAAATATGAGGCTTTCACCATGACAACATAATATCCACAGAAGGAAACAGATTCATTGTCAAACTAGCAGAAAATATTGAAGTTAGCCTTTCCTACACAGTTGCAAATGACTCCATCTGCTAAAACTGGGATAAAATTTCTGATGCCTAAGATAGGTCAAAAATGTCAATGCATAAACCAAGACTTCCCCAGAGCATAACTCATGAGTTTTGTCTGGTTCCACTGTGAGATTTAATTTTTCACACCTTCTTCCACTGAATAAGAATTTCATGCAGATTAAAATAGTACCAATGTTAGTAATAGTTCCCCTATACAAGATAAAGCCCATTTCTGAAATAAAAAAAAAACAAAAAACTGTGCTTGGCTTAAGAAAATTCTGCTCACATTACTGACTTCTGTTCAAAGAAACTGGCTATATACTCATCTTTAGCTGCTTCTGCCTTTGAGGATTTGTCTGCCTAAATGCTGGGAAGAGCCAGGAAAAACATCTGTCTTCATCCAAAAACATATGTCTATCTGGTAACAGAGTAAGCCAGAGAGCTTTAAAATAAGCTTTCAATTTTACACTCTTTTCTGGAACATTTTCTTAAAAGTCAGTGACAAAACTTTAAAAATGAAATGAAATATATCATGCTTGTGAAAGAATGTCTAAAAGCATAGGCAACAAGTCTGAGAATGCATTTACTGAAACCTGAAATATCTACATTTCACTTGATACTAATTCTTATAAGTTATTCTTAAGAATTCTTATAAGAAGTTAGTTATATTCTACAGATAGAAAAATAAATAAATGAATGAATGAATAAGTAAAGAAAAATATGTATTTCTATCTATAATAAATTATAATTCTATAATATATAATCTACATTATGTAATATATGAGAGTATATATTATATAATATAATTCTATATATAACATATAGATATATTTCTATACATAATAAATGCATATATAATAAATTATACATACACATGCATATGACATATAAATGACATGTGTACATACCTACACAATATGTATATGCACATACATATATAATAATCTATATATATACATATATACAATACAGGTGTATACTTGTTGTTTAGACCTTTCAATTGCATATGACTGTGATCTCATTTGGGATTTTCTTGGCAAATATGCTCAAGTGGTCTGACATTTCCTTCGCTACTTCACCCTGGCAGACAAGATTAAGTTACTTTCCCAGGGTCACATAGCTATGATGTATCTGAAGTTGGATTTGAATGCAAGTCTTTTGGATTCCAAGTCTGGAGCTATATCCACTGTGTCACCTAGCTTACCAATGCATATGTACATGCATACATAAAATCAACATTTGTAATTTGAAAAGTATTAAGACATTATGGAGGAAAAATTAGCAGTATTTCCATGTATATACAGTTAGTTATTTGGGACGCAAACCTTGACAAATTATTTTGTTTTGCTGTATTTCCATTATTATTAATAGTCATAGAATCTTAGTATTAGAAAACAAATTTTCAGACTTCAGCTCCAATGCATATCTGCACAAAAATCCCTTCTACAATGTACTTGACATGTGGCTATTCATTCCTTATTAAATGACCTTTGGTGATAGGAAACCCATTATCTCCCAAAGAAGACCACATTCCTTTGGGATAGTTCTAAATTTTAGGAAGATTTTTTTCTCCTTTTCATCAAATCTAAATTAGCCAATTTACGTCATCAAACTTTTTATTTTATTTCATTCCTCTGAGGCCAAGAAGAAGAAATCTAATTTTCCTTCAATGAGAAAATTGTTCAAAAACTTGAAGACAGAGATTTCTCACCTTCCTTCTCTAAATTAAACATTCCCAGTTCCTTCAGCTGATTTTCATATGGCAAGATCTCAGTCCTTCAACATCCAGATTACATTCTCTCTGGGCATGTTCCATTCAAAGTTATGCTTTTAATAATCCAAAAATAATTCTTAATGTAAAAATTGATCATATTAACACCAATATGCTTCCTCTGCTGGTCTTAGATAATTTTCAGAGTCTTTGAGAGAGATAAAGTAACCTAGCCAGGATCACATAGCCAGTGAATATATCAAAAGAAAGACTTGAAATCATGACTTCCTGATTTGGAGGTGGCTCCTGACACACTATGCAATGTGACTTCTTTAGATTATGTTACAGTTAACAAGAGATTTTAATTACATTCTAAAAAGACTGGTAAGGAAAGGAGTGCAAGTATTATCATCTCCATTTTGTTATATGAAGGAACTTTGATTCTAAGAAGTAAATGATTTTTTCCCAATATCACAGTTATTTATAATAAAGTTGAAAAGACAGGTATCTTGATGCTAAATTCAGGATGCTTTTCCCACAAAATCATGTTTCCTTCTATTGTGGAAAGCAATATGGCAGGTATAGTATGATAAAGCATAATAGCATTCAGCAATTATTTGTTAAGGCATATTATGTTCCAGCTAGTTGGCTCAGTAGATAGAGCTCTAGGCTTGGAGTCAATAAGACCTGAGTTCAAAGCTATCTTTAAATACTTACCAGATATGTGACTTGGAGCTTTAAAGTGACTTTAAATCACTTAACCTTTGTCTATTTTCTCATATGAAAAATGGAGATAATAATAGCACTTAACTCCCAGGGTAATTATGAAGATAAAATAAAGTAATATTTATAAAGTACCTAGTACAGTACTTGGCATATGTAAATCCTAGTGATTTTGAGCAAGAACAGATAGTTTGTTACACACAAAAAGAAGAAGAATCAGAAGAAAGTACATGATGAAAAATCATCTCTGGATGGATTTTGGAAAGGTATGGACAAAACTCCATGTAAATTTGTATGTGAAAAAAAAAGATGAGTTAAAAATTATTTAGGGAGTTGTTTTGGGAAATATTTAAGCATTTGAAGAATAACTATGTAAAAAGGAAGGTGAAACTTGCTTTGATCATCTCCAAAGAGCAGAATGAGGGTCTTTGCACAGATGTTGCAAAGGCAGGTTTCTCCTAAAACCAGAAACATTTTCATCAAAAAAACCTTTGATGGATAGTATATTTCCCCAAATTTAACTCTGATCCTAATTCATAGATTTTCATTGGATTTTAAACCAAGCAATTTTCTAGCCCAGTGAACCATTTCCTTCCCTCTGCCTTCCATTTCTTAGAGATATTTTGGAACTTATTATGATATGTGACATGGTTCAAAATCAGGTTCTAGTAGTATATCTACCTTTCAGAATTTCTGTTCTCCTAGAACAATTGTACTTCTTGGTATAAAAAACACATTTACACCAGTTCTTTATTCTCTGAGACAAGATTCCCAGACTTATTGGAAGTAAAAGAAAACAAAATCATAAATCTTTTATATTGATTATTTTTCTAGCCTATAAATGCCCAGATCATACAGGCTCACCTGGGTTTCTGGAAATGATTTTGCTATAGTCTTGAAGAGAAAACAAGTTTCATTGCTTCTTTTCAACCTTCAGTATTTCAGTCTTTATATTGTCTTGCCCATGGGAAGTATTCTTTTCTTCATAATATCAGTTAATAGCTGCCCTTTTTAAAAATTAGTTTTCTTGCTATTATTTTTAACTCAAGAAGCCTATACCTCTCTATAGTGGAATCAATAATATCTTTTTGGGGCAGCTAGGTGGTGCAGTAGATAGAGCACCAGCCTTGAAGTCAGGAGGATCTGAGTTCAAATCTGCCCTCAGACACTTAACACTTCCTAGTTGTGTGACTCTGGGCAAAACAAATAACCTCCAATAATTGTCCTTAAACACTAAATAAAACTAAAGCTTTTTCACACATCTTTGTGTGTGTGTATGTATGGAACGTGAATTTAGAATTTAGAAACAACTACTGCATGTGGTTGTTTGTAACATATTGGATACACACACACACACACACATATACCTTTGAATTTGTAAGTCATTATTTCCGAGAGACTAGTCAATTATTTGACACACATTTATTAAGTACCTTCTCCTGTGTCAATCATTGTGCTAGCTGTTGAGGATACAAAGAGTGAAATAGGTTTTGCTGTCAAGAAAAAAAATATTTACAGAAATAAAGGCAAATAAATAGATATTGATTCCTCACATTTGTGTTGTGCCAATACAATAAAAATGTTAATATTACCTAAATTAAAATACAAATTCAATGTCTTATAAGACTACTAAAGAACTATTTTTTAGAATCATGCAAAATAATAAAACTATTCATCTGGAGGATGAAAAGAAGCTCAAGGAAAATAATTTTTTAAATGGAATGGAAGAATCCTAGAAATATCAGATTTCAAAGAAGACTGCAAATCCATACAAAACATACCTTGCCTTTAAAGAGCTCAATTCTTTTAGGAGAATACATATTTGCATTTACATATATACATATACATGTCTCTCTCTCTCTACCTATATATATATATATATATATATATATATATATATATATATACTCAGAATATGATACAGCATATAAATATACTTGAGGAATTTATGAAACTCCATTATAGAAGATAACCCCTTAGCTGTACTTTAAATGAAGTTGATTTGAGAGCAGTATGTATTATAGGCATAGGGGCCATGTTTGCCAAAACATAAGGGAGGGCATGAGGATAGTTCAAAATAGTGACAGCTTCTCATGTAGATGTGACCAAACAGCTGTCCCAGAAGATTATTAGATCATGAAATCTCAAATCACTTAAAGCTGTTAAAAAAATTTTACTGCCTTCCTTTTAAAAAGGAACTCTAAGACTAGTTTTCCTAAACATTTTCTAAGGTTTATTGTTTAAAAGCTGTCTTGCCCAGAGTAAAAAACCACCTCTTTAACCTTAGATTAATCTTTGGGAAAATCTCTCTTTAGAAACCCCCCTAACCTCCATGCCCACACCACTGGACCTGCCTCATGTTTCTTTGAAAATTTATAGACAGGTTAAAAGCATAAAAAGCAGGGAGAATCCACTAGACTCTGTTTGGGAAGAGGGAAGCTGTTTCATCAAAAAAACAAACTCTTATTCCTAACTCTAGAAAACTGTCCTAAGATACTCCTCTTTTTATTCAAGGCTCATCTCACATTCATTTTCAATTATCTTCATTTTGAATGTCCAAATAGGCTCCAGGAGAATATGAATTTTGTCTAATCCTATAAAACAAAAGCCAAATATATATCTTGTTCTCATTTAAAAATTCAGTTTGACATCTGAGCTTTCCTTGGAACTTTCAGACCTCCTTTTTTGAACCCATTTCTCCATCAGAAGCAATATTTTAAAAATTAAATTAAAAAAAAATAAAGACAGCCTAAGGATAAACCATGGCTGGGAGAATTTGAGCAGCATAGACAGTACTTCCAGCTAAATAATTGCCCTAACTTACTGGGGACTGTATATTTCTCCTTCCTTGATCCACTGACCAGTCTCTGAATAGGGTTCTGTTTATTTTGGCTACAAAGCCCTGCTTAGAGAGAGAGGAGGAAAACCAGTATTTCCTTCTGTGAAATGAATTGCATTAGTTTTTTTAGACCCTTGTTGTATGGGTGAGTTGTAGCCGGGGTGGTTCTGCATGAACAGTAAATCTAGCTATATCATTCCCACATTAATATTTTCCGGTGTAAAATGTTCAAATTTCAATGCTCCCTTGAAGATTTTTAAGATTCATGTTTCACGATTATTTTTTTTTTGTTCTCATCTAGAGCATTTCCTTTTCAGTTACCTTGGAAAACAACAAATTTGATTTTTTCTTTGAATGTACAAAGCAAAAGTACCAAAATAAACAAAGTAATAGCTTTGCTGTTATCATACTCTTGTTCATGAGTAATGTTGCATTTGTCAGTCAGAAAAAGGCACTTAGAACTGAATTCATATTTGGACTGAAGCATTATGGGTGTGACTATCATGCTCTGTGGCCTTTTATTTTAGATTAAGATGCTTTATATTTTGTATGGTTTCTCACAAGGAATTTGGAGAATATGAGAAGGCCTAGGGATCAGCCATGGGAAAGTTGGTTGTAAATTTCTAGGGCACCTAAGATGTTAAAAGAAGTGGTTCACTTTTCCTGGGAACAATTACTGATTGGTGGGTTCCCTGGTTTCAGATTTTTCAGATTTTCCCCTTTAGGGGACAGTATCATTGTACCTTTAATCTTAAAAAAAACCAAAACCAAAAACAAAAAAAAACGAAACTCTTGTATTCAGTTTTTCATTCTAAAAATACTGTTTTAAAAACATTTAAAGCAAAAAGGCACATTATTTTTATTTATTTTTTTATTTTGTAACATTCATTTTTTAAATACTTTTAATTTCTCTTGCTTCCACCTGCTCATTGAGAAGGCAAACAATATGATACCCATTATGCATGTGAAGTCATACAAAATATATTTCCATATTAGCCATAAAAAATCACATTCTAACTGTTAAAGAAACTTCAATTAAGGAAGCATCTAGACTCATATATACAACTCTCATTCCTGTCTTTTCCTTTTATCTTCTTTCATGGTATAAAATCTAATAGTAGCTAGCTTATCTGATTCCTACAACAGTTCTATTGGATTTCATTATAATCCCCATTTCACAGATTAAAAATCTAGGAAATAGAAAGTTGAAGCAGTTTGTTCATGTTCCCATCTTTAGTAAGGTTCTCAGACATGATTAGAACTCAGATTTTCCTGACTACAAGTTTCTTGCTATATTCAATACAACTCCTAACTGTCTAATACTATTTATTGTTTGTACTTCATTCACAAGGAGACTGATGGCATTAGGACTTGCTTGCTCAGATTGTATGTGTTACTGAAAGTCTCTAGATCTGTTTCCTTATCTGTAAAAGAAGGTAGGGGTAAACTACATGAGCTTAAAAGTCTCTTCTTTTCTTTTTTATAAAGTTTTTTTTTTATTTTCAAATAGATAGTTTTCAACATTCACCGTTGTAAAATGTTGTGTTCCAAATTTTATTTCTCCCTACCTTCCCTCCACCCCTCCTTTATACAGCAAGTAATCCAGTATGTGTTAAACATGTGCAATTCTTTTATACTTATTTCCACAATTATCATGCTGCACAAGAAAAATCAGATCAAAAAGGAAAAAAAAAAGAGAAAGAAAACAAAATGCAAGCAAACAACAACAATAACAACAAAAGTGAAAATACTGTTATGATTCACACTTAGTCCCCACAGTCTTCTCTCAGGGTGCAGATGGCCCTTTCCATCACAAGACCATTGAAACTGATCTGAATCACCAAGCTGTTGAAAAGAGCCGTGGCCATTAGAATCAATTATTGTATAGTCTTATTACTGTGTACAATGTTCTCTTGGTTCTACTCAATTCACTTAGTAACAGTTCAAGTAAGCCTTTCTGAAATCATCCTTCTGATTGTTTCTTATAGAACAATAATATTCCATAACATTCATGTACCATAACTTATTCAGCCATTTTCCAACTGATGGGCACCCACTCAGTTTCCAGTTCCTTATCATAAAGTCTCTTTTCTTAATTTAGTATGTTTTGATATTGGTTAAATAAAGTTCTCTGGTTTGGAAAATAAAAACAATAACTTTTCTTTTCTATAAGTTATAACACCTTATTTATGTAAATTAAGGCTATTTGCTATGATTATTATAAAGACAAAATTTTGATCTGAATTAGATTAGAAAAAGAGTCCTGGAAATCAGTGTCATCATTTATCCCCTATTTGAGACATGAAAAACAAGCCCATGTAATTTAGTGATTAAAACAAAAAATGTTAACTATGGATTATTATTTTATAATTTATAAATATGAAAATTGTAAGATTTTTTTCAACATACATGTGATGCATCATTTTTATCATATAAGATTTAAAATGTAATAATTTATTTTATATGAATAAAATACAAATGAAGAAAAAAATATATAATATTTTACAAAAAGTGTGTGGGAGTGTTGTTACAATCTTTTATGTGAAAAAAGAGGGTACCATTACCAAAAGTTTCATTGCTTCAGAGACCTCCCAGTCCTCTACAAATATTTTGTTTCCAAGGCATTGAACACAGAACAAAATTATTAAAATGAACTTTCCTATTCCCACTCCTGCTTCCCACAAGGAGGATTTGCAATGAATCTCTGAACTTGGGAGTGGGGTTGTGAAGGACTCAATAATCAGCAGAGGATTGTTGCAGGGTCCAGAAGCAAGGCTCGGAAGGAGGAGGGGAGCAGGTTTTGTATCCTGAAATCCAGGTTGCTGAGATGTGTAGTAGATAGTGCTGACCCTGGAGTTAAGAGGACCTGAATCCAAACCAGATCTCAGATACTAGCTGTGTGACTCTGGGCAAGTCACTTAATCCTATCTGCCTCAGTTTCTTTCTTCTGTCCCACCATGGTAAGTCACATTTCTCAGATCACAAACCAAAACTCACAACACTGAAGGTGAAGTCCTGGTAACCCAAATGAAATTAAGGACCTACCTGAAAAGCAACATTAGCATCCTTCTTCTTGTGTGTTTCTCTGTGGGGGTCTGCCCACCTCCTTGCAGACAGCCTTACTTCTCCATGTCCTTGGTGTTCTTAGTCAGTCAAGCATTGCCTGTTACCCCTACTTCCCACAGCTCCTAGACAGATCTGTGAGAGATAGATAAACCTACCTTTTAGAGCCCATCTGTCAGGTTGAGCTCTTGCCCTTGCAGGCTTCCTGATACTATTTACTCCATTGTTAGTGCTCATAAACAGCTGGGATGTGAGAGCCTACAACCCTTTAAAACTCATAGAGTTAAAGCAGGAAGGGACCTCAGATGCTAGATCACCCAACTCATTCATGTTAGAATTAGATCCTGAGGCCAACAAAGTTAAATAAACTTTCCCCAAATTGCAGACTGAATTTGAAACCAGGTCCTCTGATATCAGAACTTGTACTCTTATGACTGTGTCATGATGCCTTCATTATGCTAATTACTGTCTTGGTACCTTGGTACCTTGCCCTTTAAGTAGCCTGTAAACTCTAGAAGCAAAAAAAAAAAAAAAAAAAAAAACCAAACCCATAAACAAACAACAAAACAAAACAAAATGAAACAACAACAACAAAAAACACCTAAGTCTCTTTTGCTTTCCCTTGACCCCAACTTGGATTGTAGTAATATGGTCCATCAAATTTTTTTAAGTATAAAATAATTTTAGATAAAATTAATCACTTAATCCAGCAGTGTTACTACTGAATCTATATTTCAAAGAGATCATAAAAGAAGGAAAAGAACCCATATGTACAAAAATGTTTATAGCTGTTCTTTTTGTAATGGCAAGGATTTGGAAATTGAATGGATACCCATCAATTGGGGAATAATTGAATAACATGTAATATTTGAATGTAATGGAATACTGTTATTCTATAAGAATAGATAAGCAGGCTGATTTCAGAAAAGCCTGGAAAGACTTATACGAACTGTTGCTGAGTTAAGTGAGAAGAACAAGGAGAACATTACATATAGTGATAGCAAGATTGTACGATGATCAACTATGGCAGACAGCTCTTCTCAGCAATAAAAAGATCTAAGATAATTTTAAAAAGACTTGGAATGGAAAATGTCATCTGCATCTAGAGAAAGAACCATGGAGATTGAATGAACATTGAAGCATACTATTTTCTCCTTTTTTTTTTCTTTATCATGATTTGTCCCTTTTGTTTTGATTTTTTCTTTCACAACATAACTAATATGGAAATATGCTTAAAATGATTGCACATATATAACTTATATCAGATTGTTTGCTTTCTTGGGAAAGGGGAAGGGAGAGAAAAAAATTGAAACACAACATTTTACAAAAGTGAATGTTGAATTATTAGCATGTAGTGGACTTCCTGCGATCTAGGGGAGGGGAGGGGACTGGGGGTAAAATTTGTAATGGAAAGCTTTGTAAAGATCAATGTTGGGGAACTACCCATACATATGTTATACAAATAAAAAGCTTAAATAAAAAAAGTGAATGTTGAAAACTATCTTTATATGCAATTGGAAAAAATTTCTATTAAGTGAAAAAAAATAAGAATTTTTATTGTAATTTTTGATAAACTCTTTATATCATCCCTGACTTATTAGTTTGATGCTGCCAAGGGAACAGAAGGTATATAGATGATAGAAATGACCTAAAGTCAGATGTTCCCACAAGAGTCCTAGATAGAAGTCTGCATCTATGATTTCAGTAACAAAAGGGAATCCTGGTGAGAAAACTCAGTCTTTGAACATGAGCAATTGCTCTACAATGTATGGTAAGAGCCAGAAAAGTATAATAAAAGGATCAAAATTTTCAATGCCACTGTTTTTGTACAATCTATAATCTAAGATTTTATTTTTAAATGGTTGCAAAACATCAAGAGGAAAATAATATTTTGAGATATGAGAAGCTTATAAAAATTCAAACTTAAGTTCCATAAATAAAACCTTATTAGAATAGAGCCAGTTTCAATTTTAAAGTTACTATCAATAGCTGCTTTCCCACTAAAAGATAGCATTGAAGAGTTATAACAGGGACTGTATGTAGCATATATAGAATTCTCATAGCTTCACATTACTGCTCAATGCATTACAAATCACAGTGACTCAATTATAATCAATAATGTTTTAAGTGCCATATATATTGTCATGCTGTGACATTTTAAGAATTTTCTTTATCACTACATATTAATTGTGTCGAATTAAGAAGGGAAAAATTTTCATTATAATTTTTGAGCTCAGGGACAAGATTTATTTATTTTTTCCAGAATGCTAAGAACCACTGACAACCAGTATTACTGAATGTTGAATGACTGGAAATTAGCTTTTGTTGTTGGCTTGATGATGAATATGCTCAATTAAAATCGTATGTTTTTATACTGATGTCAGTATTTGGTAGTGTCTATCTCTATGAAAAGACATTTTCAAAGATCAAACAAGTAAAATCTCATTTTAGATCAGCATTAATTGATGGACATTTACAAATTTGATGATAAAGAACACTAACTTAGAACTCTAATAAAGCAAAAATTATCCCTCCCAAAATTTCATTTTTCTCATTAAAATATGTGAATTATTTTCATCATCATCATCATTATATTTTGAATTTCATCAATAACGTTGTGGAAATTTGTTTTCTCTCTTATTGTAAATACCTACACAATATCCTCATATTTACCTGTTGGTCTGCCAAGCCCCAAACACTTATTGTTTCTTCATGTATAAACTTTTGGTTTATAGTTGTAAAGAATAGTCTGAGTCATGGAGACCTTAAATGATTTGCTCAAAGTCATATAGGTAATATGTATGACAACTTGGACTAGAAGTCAAGTCTTTCTGACTCTGAAACCAGCTCTTTATTGTCCATAAATTCTTTGTCTCTTTCCCTCTCCCTGTCTCTCCATCTGTCTCTGTTTCTGCCTTTGTCTCTCTGACTGTCATTTTCTCTGTCTCTGTCTCTCTGCCTCTCTCTCTGTCTCTATTTCTCTGATTCTGTCTCTGTCATTCTACAATACAAATATAGACATATATGTCCATAATCATGAATATCTATAGGCACATGTATCTATATTGTTATTTTTACTAAATTTGCCAAAATGAATCTAATCTTCCTCTTATTAATCAACACAAGGGTGAAAGTGAGAGACATAGTTAGAAAGATATGAATTCTATTTCTACCTCAGACTCTCATTAGTTGTGTGATTCTAGATGAGTCACTTAACCATTGTAGCTTCAGTTTTTTTCTATTGTAAAATGGGAATAATAGTATCTGTCTCAAAGTTGCTATAAAAAATTAAATGAGATAATTTTTATTAACTTTTATTTTCAAAACATATGTATAAATAATTTTCAACATTCACCCTTGCAAAACTTTGTGTTTCAAATTTCTCCTTCCCTTCCCTCCACCCCTCCCTTAGACAGTAAGTAATCCAATATATGTTAAACATGTGCAATTTTTCTACACATATTTCCACAAATATCATATTGCCCAAGAAAAATCAGATTAAAAAGGAAAAAGAAAAACAAAATACAAACAAACAACAACAAAACAAGTGAAAATGCTATGTTGTAATCCACACTCAGTTCCCACAGTCCTCTCTCTGGCTCTTTTCATCACAAGACCATTGGAACTGGCCTCATTCATCTCATTGTTGAAGAGAGACATGTCCATCAGAATGAATCATCGTATAATCTTACTGTTGCCAT
Source organism: Myrmecobius fasciatus (assembly GCA_023553655.1). Classification (NCBI taxonomy): domain Eukaryota; kingdom Metazoa; phylum Chordata; class Mammalia; order Dasyuromorphia; family Myrmecobiidae; genus Myrmecobius; species Myrmecobius fasciatus. The sequence goes on from JAJPUD010001100.1 coordinate 453,899, forward strand.
GTACAATAAACTCCTGGTTCTGCTCACTTCACTTAGCATCAGTTCATGTAAGTCTCTCCAGGCCTCTGAAATCATCCTGCTGATTATTTCTTATAGAACAATAATATTCCATAACATTCATATACTGTAACTTATTCAACCATTCTCCAACTGATGGGCATCCATTCAGTTTCCAGTTTCTTGCCACTACAAATTTCCACCTTTGCATCTGAGAAAACTGAGTCTAAATGAGTAAAATAATATGTTTATGGTCACATTGAAGCACTCAGACTTATTTCTTCTCAGTTTTTACATACCCAAACTTCTGTTTGAAGTTATAATGGCACCAAGAGATATGTTAGTGATGGTCATGGTTGTCCCCCTGACACCAACCTCAAAAGGTTCAGAATGGAATCAAAACATGAGTTCCCTTTAGTAATTCATATCTGTCATCCATAAATTTATATAAATCTTTTTTGAACCTGTTTATATTTTCAGCCTCTACTACCTCTTGGGGTAATGAGTTCCATATGTTTACTTTCCACTTGGTCATATAGTGCTTCCTTTTGTTCCTAAAACTATCTTTCAAGTTTCCAAAAATCTGCCCAAGTTTAAGGATTCAGGAATTTTGTGATCAAGTTAATATTCATTCTTTTCATGTTCTTCTGGATTTTATAGATTTAGATCCTATCTCCTGTCAGCCTTTTGCTTTCTATTCTGGAGATTGCTAATCTTTATAGAACTCTTTTTAGAGACATTAGGTGATATAGCCATATGATGCCAAACATCTGGCTGAAATAGAAAAAAATAAAAAGTGAAACATCAGAATACATAGAAATATCCAGATGTTTGACATCTACTGTATCAAAGACCAGAATACTTAACTAGGTTATTGTTTTTGTCTAGCTATATGCTGTGTGGAGACAAAATTTTATTCTGACCTCTCGAGGCAGAGAGGAGGGAAAGAGAGGGCAGAAATGGGGAACACACTTCTGGTTTCACGAAAGGAACAACAGAATTACAAAATTAGAGAATCACACAGTGTCAGATTGGGAGTAAACCTTAGAGAACATTCAGATAGGATGTGAACAGTATTTTTCTTTATAACATCTTTATAAATGATCATTTATTTTCTGCTTTAAGGCTTATAATAGAGAAGTGATGTTTGCTTGCAGAGAATTCATTATGTATTGAGATTCCCCCCAATTTTGGACAGCATTTATTGTTAGGAAGTTTTACAATCTTTACCCAAATCCATTTCTTTGCCCAGTTACTCTCTCAAGGGATTTCTTTAATTTTTAACCTAGGTCTAAGAATTTACATTTTACTCTCTTAAATTTCAACTAATTTTTATCTACTGTTCTGTCAATAAATGAAAATCATTTGTTAAGTGTTTACTGTATATAACTGAATGCAAAGTGTCATGCTAAATGCTGTGGGGAAAATGCTGAAAAAAAGTGAGATAGCCCAAAACTCATATTCTAATGGGAGAGACCTGTACAGTTTATAACTTCAAATCAAATGGAAAGACCTCATGATTCATAGTGACAAAGTAGATGTTACTGTGTATACCTGAAGGTCATTTCAGCTGATAAAATCACATCAATTTCTGATGTTGAATCATTTGACAAGTGCCAAGGAATTTCACAGAAAAGGTTACTTTTCTAGAATATAAAAATATGTAGTTGTAGTGGGCACTTAAGCAATTAATGCCTCTGATCTCCATTGGTGTTGCTTTCTGGGATGGTGATTGCAGGGGTTGGACAGGAAACAAGACTTATGATCTGGAGTGTACTACTACTCATAAGGCTTTTGTTTTTACCTGCCAATTGGTGGTATTCAGTCAGCAGATGGTATTGATGGTAGCTAGGAAAGCAGACAAATAGGTGGTTCTGTGAACAAAATGCTGGGCCTGGACCCAGGATGACCTAAGTTCAAATTTAGTTTCAGACGTGTAATGTCTATGTGACCTTGTTACTTAAATTCTAACTGTCTCATCTCCCTCAACTGTTAAGTAAAGATCATAATAGAACTTACCTTGCAGGGTTGCTGTGAGAATCAGATAGGTAATATTTGTGAGGTGCTTTGCACAGTGTATGGCACAGAATAAGCATTTAATAAATGCGTATTGCTTTTCACCTCCTTTCTTCAAATTAGAGTTGATTTTGGTCCTGATTCTATCATCCAGAGTGTTAGTGATCTCTGCCAAATTTTGTGTCATCCATAAATTGAACTATCATGTTTTTTTCTAGCTTTACCTAAGTTATTTCTAAAAAAAAACAAACATTAAACTGAACATGGGTAAGGATGTTTAGTAGATATATCACTAAAAGAGAGGTTCTTACCTTTTTATGTATCATAGTCCCCTTATGCTATGTGGTGAAGCTCATGTAGTATTCCCCAGAATGACATTTTAAAATGAATAAAATGAAATTCATAGAATTACAAAGGGTCCAGTGGCAAGATATAGATCAGCATGACTGGAGAAGGCCCCTTTTAACCTAGGGTCTTTAGCAGGTCTCAGTTTGAGTAAAGTAATGTCCAATCATTGATTAAGGCTAGTTAAGAAAAGAGGCAAGGAATGGCTTGTGGATGCATGAATGGATAGATAAATAAAAATATTGGTCTATCTATCTATCTATCTATCTATCTATCTATCTATCTACCTATCTATCTATCTATCTATCTATCTATTTCGTCAAGTTTCCCTTCCATATTGATCAGGAAATCTAGGTAGCATGGTAACTTCCCTTAACAATACCATTATTTCTTGCTCAGAAAATTATCCTTCTTTATTAGAAAGGATCAGATGAAGAAAAATAGTTATAATTTGTCATTTTATTTACCTTAGAAGAATAATAAGCACTGATACCAATGAAAATATAAAATATATGCTGGCTTGGTAAAACAAGAGCTCTAGTATACAACTGAAATTTTCAGTAACTAAAATAGGTCTCTGTGTCAGTTTGTTCCCCTAAAATCTTCATATTGTTATAGTCTTGTATTCTGTAATATACTCCTATCACATTTGCAAGAAAACAAAACAAGTTTATATTTTTTCTCACATAAATTTTTTCAAGAAGACTTCCCCATTTCAGTTTATGGGTTTCATTATATGAACATATCTTCTTGTATATTAATATTTAAACAAAAGTATTTCACTTCCCTTTTTATAATCCATTTTTTTGAATAAGGTGTGCTTTTCAATAGTCATATTTCAGTGTTATTTCTCATCCCATCAAGTCCCAATTATCCCTATGGCGCCAAACTTGGTTGGGAACTCTACTTTTTCTTCTTCCTTATTAATACTTTGGAGAAACATAATAGACTATGAATTTTATTATTAACTCTCTTCTTTGGTATTAATTTTTATCAATTTTAGGTCACCTTTACTAATATTCTTACATTGTACCTATTATTTATTTTGATATATGGTTTCTTTTCTTTTTCTGTCAATTATACTTTCAAGACTCCATGAAAAATACATGAATATTTATGTGTAGATGTATATTCACATATATATGTATAACCACTCCATATTAGATGAATTCCATCCCTGAACAAGAACCCATCATTTCTACATTTTAGGCCAGTGTCCAGAAATCCAAATTATCTTTTTAGACATCGTCTTTTGTTTTCCTTCAAAATTCATTTTTACTTCCAAATGAAAAGGAAAAGAAAAAGTAAACCCATAAAAATGAGTTTCAAAGGTCCTGAATTCCTTATCTAAGACTTTATTGTACCCCATAGAAATGTACTGGAGATTATTCCTAGTGGTCTTTTCTCCTCTCATATAATGTACCCAAATTGGATAGTAGTGATAGATACTCTCTATTATTTCCTATACTATATATATATATGTATATATACATATATATATATATGCCTCGAGAAGAACGTTGACATAAGGCAACCTAAATCATTCTCAAGAGGGAGTTGCCAATCACCACAACTCATATCTTTTTCCACAATCAAGTATTTGATAGCTTCTTTCCTGATGGCTTATCAGCATTACTTGGAATTCATGATGCCAGTTCATTTTCTGAAGATTTGCATTCCTAATCCAAAGCAACTGATTTCTCTCCTCTATCTTTAAAGTTATGCTTAAGAATTTTTGTTGATTGAAGATTATATAAAAAGAATATTTCCAAGAAATTTGCTTGTCTTAGTAATGAACTAGGAAGTTCTAGAAAGAATAGAATTTGCAAAGGGCTTCATGTGGTTTGGATAGGATTAGCAAGCAAGACCAAAAGGAAACATTAAGGAAACTGTCCCTAAAAGGCATTCCCCCCAAAGGTCATAATCACCAATATTGTGTATAGCCACAGAACTGTGCAGTATTCTGCATAAGACATCTTACAAGATAAATTAGCTACAACATTTGGATAATGGAAGAAAAGGGCCATTATAACATTACATAAAATGAGCAAAGTACTGCAGTTTTTAATTAAGGCCAAAAGTCGGCTTTACAATGAACTATTTGTTGAACTTTAAAATATAATTTGGAATCTCTGAATAAATTACTTTCGGCTATGTAATAAAAACAGAGAAGTTTGTGCAGGAACACATGGATTGCATTATCTCTGCTAATGCTAGCCTGCCCTTCCACTGGCTGCTGCCTGGTAACTTGGGTACCAGCTGGGAGAGCTAGGACCCAGCTGGCTTGGCAGGAGCTACAATGGTGGGCCTTGTCTGGCATCATGCCAGGAGTCTCCAGCACAGAGGCCCTCAACTCCTCAGATTTGCTGGTGACTGGGAGATTGTAGTTGCTGATTTTGAAATGTCCATGACACCCAAGACAAAGAAATTCCAGAAAGAGCAAGAATACTGAGTAATTTTTTGAGGATTCCTTATGTCACTTTGAACAACTATTTAGCTTCCTGGGTATTATCTTAAAAAGCTGACTTTCTTGTGACATTTAGCTCATGGGGGAAAGTTTATATACAGCCAAGTTCCTTCTCTTGTTCAAAAGTCTGAACTAATTGTCTGCCATTTGGAGTCCCGTTATTTTGTAGTTGTCCAAAGGCAGCCTCCCAGTTCTCAGAAAAAAAAATATCTTAAAGACTTACAAAGGAGGCTCAAGAGGTTTCTTGGACATTAAGCCACTCTTACAAAACAGTTGATGAGTCAAGTGTAAACGAATAAGACACATAGAGGCCAAATTTTCCTTGACAAACACATGAGTTTAGAATTGCTGGAGCAGGAAGAGGTAATAGCGCTTGGGAAAACATGTGTTGAGTTTTATTCTTCCCAAAATGTAATAGGAATATTTCTTGAGACATGAACACAAACTGTGCTGGATTTACTCAGGGCATGAATAGATCAACAAGAAGATTTGCAGATCCCCATGCTGTTGCATAATATTTATTCAGGGGTGATTCTGATACTCCCTCTCTTTATTCTATCACAATCTCCATTCTAACTTTATGCTAGAATGCACATTATTTTGTGGATTTTTTTTATTTTATCTTATTCAGGGCCAGAGAATCAGTGTTTCTCTACTTTTTCAATCCCATGAAGAATAAAGTAGTTGAATTAGCACTGTGTGATCCTGGGTAAACCACTTAATCCTGTTTACTTGTTTTCTGTAAAATTAACTGGAGAAGGAAATGGCAAACCATTTTAGTATCTTAGCTAAGAAAATACCAAATAAGTCAAGAAGAATCATCCATGACTGAGAACAACTGAACAATAAAAATGCATATTCGTATGCATGTGTAAATATATACCTATATTGGGTTTTATCTTTAATTTTATTTGAATGAAGAACTTCAAGTAAGAAAAATCCCTCTCTCTACAGAGTTCATAGGTAGACACCAACTATTCTGCAGCTTACAGTTTAAGAAAGTTAGTTGGGAGGGGTGGAGGGAGATTTATGGTTTTTTTCAAAAGCTACAGAGGAAATGTCAGATGGTCTTGAAGAGCAAATCATTACTGGAATGACTGAACAACTGTGTTAAAACCTACCACTTTATGCCTCATGCATTATTGTCCAACCATGAAATGGTCTTTGCAATGGCCAAAGGCATAGTAGCTAATAAGGGAAGAAATTATTTGTATTATCTGTCCCAGATTTACTCTAAGCAACTTCAGGAAAGTGATTGCTTTCACTATTTCTTTGTAGTCATGGGACTTATCAACAATTCTTGAATCAGGGTAAGTGTTTAATAAATAATTAATAGTCATGTACCACTTTAACACTACATTGTTTTACATAAATCAGAGTGGAAAAAATTATACTTTGTAGATAGTATAGCATTCTTTTCCTTCCTCTCTTCCCTCTAACTCTCATGATCATAACCAAGTAAGTAAAATACAGGCAATCAGCATCATCAAATTAGTTTCTTTTCCTATAGAAAGCATGATTTATCATCCATTTTTTTGAGATTTTTAAAAGGTAGACTTATTTAAAATATATAACAATAATAATTCTTGCTCTTCCCCTTCTTCAGGTAGACATCTTTCCCTATGTCTTGGTATGTCCAAAAAAAGTGATTTTTGCCTTAGAATAGCTTCAGGCCTACCAAATTCAAATCCAAGTGTACTGTTGCTACTATATAAATCTTCAAGTGTGCTGGTCTGAGTCCATATGGTCTCTCATGGGTCATCAACACCGGTCTGGCTACAAAACCAAACATGGATGTGAATTCCCTGGATGCCTGATTAGTTTACTCTTTTGACCTTTTCAAATTCATTAATCTCCTTCCCCTAATATGAAAAGAATAGTTACAAAGGCAAAGGACTGAGAATGAATTTCATTAGACCATATATGGGCCTCAGAGGGGTAAATACCTAACACCTCTTCCCTTATAGGATTGCTTCTTATTAGAAGCAGGCAGCAAAAAAGTCAAATTTAAAGTAGAGAGAGACCAAAAGAGAAAAGCTACCAAGCATGATGACAAAGTAAGTTTTCTACTGGAGGGAAGAACACCTACTGGTGGTAAAATAACACCAGGTGGGCCATAAGAAAATTTGCCTTTTTTTATTTACCCAGAAAATAAAGCAAAACATATAACATTCCTTGCAAAATAGTAAGAATGATAGAGCCCTGAATTTTTTGCTAAAAGAATAAGACAGAGTAAATGATTCTTAATTTTAAAATAAGGTAATATCAGAGAAATACTTCAGTTTGTCTAAATTTTCGCAAGGTAAGATCTCATACTATTCTGTCAATAAGAGGGAGAAACATGGCCTTGTCAATAATGTAGATGGGAAAACTGTACTGAATAAATAAATGGATCCAGAAAATAGTCTGTCATTAATGGCTTAATGTCAATTTGGGAAAAGCTTCCAGTGGAGTATTCTGGGGATGTATGCTTATTCCTATTCTGCTAAGCCTTTTTATTCATTAGCTACTGGTATGGGCAGCTATCCTATCAATTTTTTAGGGAACATATTAGCAGGAATATCTACTGTGGCCTTAAGCTGTCTTAAGAAAATAGAATGCAGAATCAAGGATATACAAGATCTCTTATGTTCTGCTCTAATCTGTCTCTGTAATATTTTATTTAGATATGGGCACTATGTTTGAGGAATGACAATGTTTTGATGGAGAGTGTCCATAGGAGGGCAGCCAGAATAGGGAGGGGCCTCCAGATCTATTCACATAAGATTATTTATAGGAACTTAAGTCTGTTTGGCTTTGATATGGGAAGGCTAAAGAAAAATGTTGTGGATATCTTAAGTATTTGGAGAATTGACTTATAGAAGAGGTATGAGGCTTATAGCTGGCCCCTTAGTAACAGACCTACGAGCAGCTAGTAGAAGGTTCGGAAAGAAAGATTTAGTCATGATGTGAGGGGGGAAAATATCCACAAACTTTCATTAGATAAAAAAATTGGTCCCAAAGTGAAATAGTTGCTTTAGAACATCTATTCTTTAACTCACTCGAGGTTTTCAAGCAAAAGATGGATAAATAGTTTTGAATATAATGTAGAAGGGAACCTTTGTCAGGTATTGATGGGACTTGATGGTCTCTGAGGTGCTCTGCATTTGTACCCTGCTTTACAAAACTTCCCCTTTCTATGTTGCTTTGAGTATTGCCCTTCTTGTACTTGGATTCCCAGCATATATAAGTCCTGGCACATAATAAGTGCTACTGAATAATAATTTTTATACCCTATTTCTCTCTCTGTCTATTTCTTCTGTTTTTCCCTCTATCTTCATCTCTGTGTCTATCTGTATTTTATAACACTATTTCTCTCTTTCATTTCATCATCATATTCCTCAAAAAAGTAGACTTCTATATAATTGATTACCATACATAATGTATTTTTTTCCTAAATGCTAGACCTGAATTTCTGTGTTTGTGTTTGTTTGTTTTTTTTTCCTGTTGGACATCTTTTCCTACATGTTCCACTTATAGACCCTGCCCTTAAGGATCTCATGTACTAAAGGAAGAGGCAATATACAAACATCAATATGCAAATATACCTGTAAGTATATACATATATACACACATATGTATGTGCATACATGTATAAATATATGTGTATGTATAATATGTGTATGCATCTGCGATATATGCATCCATATGATATGTACTACAGATAACTTCCCTGCCAATAAATCATATGTATTGCAGACAATTTTGACAATATCCCAGACTATTACAACTAAGAGTTTAATAGGGACACAAGTCAGTGCAACACACTCACTAACCCAAGGTAGCCCTCTGGAAATCCCTAGTTTAGGGTCATGAAAATAGGGTTCATTCCTAAGGGGGCTGGACATCTAAATAGAAGGACCAGTTTTTTTTCTTAGTCTCTTATTTATTATATAGATTTCCACTATGAAGTAAAACTCTTAAGGACAATCATTTAAAATTATTTAAGGTTTGTTTTATATTTAGTATGACCCCAAAAGGGACTTATACTAATTCCCAGTGCTTAACAGCGTACCTAAAATATAGCATGTGCTTAGTGAATGCTTGTTAAATTCTTGAAAAGATGCTCCAAGCATACAATACAATGGGTATAACAAAATTATTTATTTTCTACACCAAGAAGAATGAATAAAACACAAAAGCACTCAAACTTTCCTTAACTAATACATAAAATATCATATAATGGCTTATTATTCTGATTATACTTTACTGGAAGACTAATGGCTACAAACCCTGTCTCTAACATCAAGACCTATTGATCCTACTATGGAATGTTTTTCATGTCTATATTCATTCCTATGATTATGACATTTGATTAAGTATGTGTAAACCCACTTTCAGAACCATTCCCTTACCTTTTACTTGTATTTGCAAGTTGGAATTACTATTTGGTAGAAGATAAGTTTGACTTTATAATATAATTTATAAATTTGTCCTTTTAACAATATAGTAATCACTTTTCATAAGTCATGCAAATATAGATGATTGTTTGTTTTTTTGTTATTTTGCTTCCTTTACACATATGTAGTAATGAATTTGTGCTAACACATTCAATTGGCCACGTAGGTCACCTGGCATCTCCCTTACATCTACCCTCTATGGATGCTGTTGTCCCACTAAGCTGGCCTTTTTTTTTTTCTGTTCTTCATATAGAGCAATCCAATTTTAATTTTTTTTTTTTGGCTGAGGCATTTGGGGTTAAGTGAACTGCCCAGAATCACATAGTTAGGAAGTGTTAAATGTCTGAGACCAGACTTGAACTCAGGTCCTCCTCACTTCAGGGCTCATGCTCTATCCACTGCGCCACCTAGTTGTCCCATAGCTTTTCTTTTTACCTGGAATGAAATTTTCTCTTCAAGTTCAGCTCTCAGAATTTTTCAGGCTCAGCCCAAACTTGATCATTTCATATGAAGCCTATTCTGATGAGCCCTTAGCTGCTAGAGCCTTTCATCTCCAAATGCCTTTGTATTTTGTAAATATTTTGTGATGTACATGTACACACATGTACATACCTGTACATATACATGTACACATGTGCATAATACATATACTGTCTGTATGTACAAGTATATACAAACACACATACATACACATGCATACGAATATAAATACATGTTATATGCATACATACATGCGTATACATATATACGTATATTTTTCTTTCTATATATGTGTGTGTGTGTGTGTGTATGTTGCCTTTCTCAGCTAGCCTATATATTCATTTTTTTGGTATCCCTAAGACTAATTCCAGTATTTCTGACAATTATTTCATTATTTAATCAATTCTTTGTTGATTAATCAATTGACTGAAAGTTAAGTAATGTCTCATGACCATGGAACAACTAACTGATGCATAACAAGTTGTAACCCTTGATCTTGACTTTAGAGCTTCCTATAGGAGTTAAGATGGATGACCTCTACTAAATGACTTATTCTGTAGATAACATACACAACATATAAAAGTCAGAAATTGCAAATACACAATGATTTCTTGTAGTGCTTTAAAATTATTGGCTATCCACAGGTTTTTTTTTTCCTTTTAATGTTTAGACATTATGAACTAGAGTGTGCTGTGAAAAGAATAAAAACTGAATTTGCAAATGCAAAAAAAATTCTCCTTAGTGCACAAAATTATCCTTAGGAAGCTGTTTCTGGGGTAAAAGACTTATAGCCTCTCTACTTGACAGATAAATTGAACAATACAGTTTTGATATATTCAAGTCCTCCTGGTTACTTCCACATATAGTAAGTGAGACCATCCTTGAAGAGTCCTGTGTCACCACATTGGGCTCTTTGAATGAAAAAGTACCAGGTTACCTTCTCCCATGGCTTTGAAATTGGAGAATAAGGTGACTTTTTAGGTTGTGCTTGATAGGGTGAATTGGTTAATAGAGTTTGGGGTTTCCTAAAGAGATCAAATTACTTTTTTTGTCTTCACCATTACTGATGTACAAGTGATTTCCCTGGCAACCAAAATAAAGAATAATAAACTTAAATAATAGTTATGATCCTAATCAGAAAAATATCCTTTTCTCCTTAAATTTATATCATATGGAGTAATGCTGTATAGAACATCTTTTCAGTCAATAATGACCATTGACCATTTAGTATGTTTAGAGCATATTTAAATGCACTAGGAGGGTTAAAGTGGGGAAAGAGTGTGGAATATGAGATAAGGCAACTGAGACATGATTTATTGAGGAATTTACTGTGTAGGTTGAAGAAACAGAACACGCAAGCTTGAAACAACTAAAAACATATTTTACTTTAATTTTTGCAAGCATTTATTATCTCTTTCTCTCATTGCCTCCACTAAATGATTCTTTTAAAAAAAATGTCTCTCATGACAAATAGCAAATTCCCACCTTGGTTGTGTTCAAAAATGTGCATGCCATTCTTTATTTTAATCCTTGCTAAGGAAGGAATTGGGTGGTATGTTTCATCTTCAAGCTTCTGAAATTGTGGTTTATCATCAATATATACCTATTTGTATATACATGTATATATATATATATATATGTAATGCATATATAAATATATATACACACAAATATTATATATGTGAAATACACTATATTCATACATATATTTGTATAATAAACCATATATTTAGATATGTACACACAAAAATTACATAGATATAACTGTAATTATACACACGGATATTTCATGGAGCCTTGAATTGTATAATGTATCATAATGTCTGAATCTAAATATTAATCTATAGGTTTCAAGATTTTTCTTCCTCTCTTCCCTCTGTCCATCTATATCATATCACTCTCAGAAGTTTCTAATATATATATGTGTGTATATATCACCCTTGCTCTTTTTTAATTCATTATTATATCCCTGACATTCTTTTTCAATATTAAATAACCCAGAAGAATGACATAGGACTTCAGAGAAGAGATAAGATAATTTTAAAATTTATAAATAATAAGATAATCTCCAAACTATGGATTGGACAGATCCATCACCTCACTCAATGGGAGTATCAGGAAACCAGAGATCTATAGCTGTAGAGATGTAATGTGAGAGAGCTGAAAGTTTCTTATCAGTAGAGAAGAGGTCATATGAGGTCCTGATTATCTGGAGGGATAGTGTTCTTCTGACTGTTAATTAGGATTGTGATAGAGGTTATAGCCTCCAAGTTTATTTCACATCTGGTCTCTATGAGACAACATATTACATAAGACCTAAGTTGCTCAAATTTTCAAAATCATAGTCCTTTAGCAAACTTCTCTTTTTGGGGCTAAAGGTAAGCAGATCTAATCTTCTCTATACAAAAAAGTAAAACAAAAGACCTTCTCTCTACTGGAAAGAAAAAGTGAATCCATTTTTGATCACTTCATATAGAAAGGGTATAATCTGGAATGGAGAAAAAATAAAAAAATAATGTAAGAATATATTCGTTAGGCATATATTTGTAAGAAATTCTGCTAGAGTATTATAAAATCATGGTATCTCAGAATTGGAAGTGACCTCATTAGACATTTAACCCTAAACCATACCTTTCTAAGAATCCCTCTTCAACATATATCATACAGCTTTTGCTGTATGTATGTGTGTATCTGGGGAGATACATTACTCTGCCCAGATAGCTCATTTGACTTTGTAATGGTTCTAATGCTTAAGTTTTCTCCTGATATCTAGCCTATTTTTTTTTTTTTTGCAACTGTCATTCATTTTTTTTTTCAATTTTGTCCTCTGAGGCCCAGAAGAATAAATTTATTCCTTCTTCTGCAGGACTTTTACCTCAGTCCCCAATACCCAACTTTTCTTAGTATACATGAAATGAAGGCAGAGAGAACATAAGAGTTATGCAGCAAAAATTCATATATGAGGTATTTTTTTAAAATATTTGACTATATTAGCATAGAAGGAGAATCTTAAAAAAGTAGTTGAGACCCAGGACAGAAGAAACAGGAATATCTTATAATCTTAGCTTAGTGCTTTCCTCCATTCTTCTGTTTTTCCCCCAAACCAGAGAATTATGTTTTACTTTTGCTGTTTCTAGATGGTCTGACCCAATTATTTTGATTCATCAAAACATTCCAACCATCTTTAACCCTGAAAATATTAATGAATTTTTGGCAGTATGTCTTTAAATATGAAAGTCATTGAAAATATAGTCACGTGGGTATGTTTTCATTATCTTTATAGAGAAACAATAAAAGAAGTTTCCTGCTTTTCGAGCAGGGAGACAGACCACATCATTCTGGGCTTTTCCCTGAGATAAAGTCCAATTTCTCACCTTTAGTTTCTTTCCTTCCTAGTACATAAAACATAGAAATGGACCTTTACCACTATGGAGAGTATCTCTACCAAGTGTAAGAATCTTTAGGATCACTCATGTCATGCTCTCCTGAGTCATTTGTTATTGTTTAATCATTTATCAGTTGTGTCCCACTTTTTGTAACCCCATTTGACATTTTATAAACAAAGATACATAAATACTTTGTCATTTCCTTCTCCAACTCATTTTGTAGATGAAGAAATTGAGGTAAATAGGGTTAATTGACTTAAATTGGGTCATGTAACTAGTAAGTGTCTGAAGCCAGCTTTGAATTTAGGAAAATGTGCCTTTCTGCCTCCAATTCTGGTAGTCTTTTCACTGTATCACCAAGATACCCTGAATCATTATTAGTGCTGATGGTGTGTTTACTTTTGCTAATTTAATTCTCTTAAAAGCTAAGAGTACAGGGGTTTAGAATTAATCTTTATGTCACCCTTCATTTTAACCATATAGGGGATAGATAGCATTTATTAAGTGTTTACAATGTACAAGACACTGTGCTAAGTTCCAGTAATATAGATATAATCAAGCTAGACTGTCACTGACTTAAAGAAGTTTCCATAATAATACGTGAAGACAATATTTAAAAAGAACAGAGAGAGAAGTTTTGCTGGAGAAGGTGGGGAAGCATTCTGGAAATTCCTGAGAATTGGTGCTGAAGTCTGGTTTCTAGAAAAATAAGATAAAAGGTCATCTATCACAGCCAAGAGCATTTTGATAGAGTTCAATATTGTGGCGGTGGAAAGATAAGAATAATGTTCAGGGAATACCTAGTAAGGTGAGGAGATAGCTGGGGAAGTATTTTATATTTAAGTCTTTTCCTGATACCTTTCCATGGTATGGAGAAGGTTGACCTAGATTCTTAAAGAATGCATAATGGAGTGTAAATTCTGACTGATTATATATAGATAAAAATATTTTCAATACTGACCTAGTGATGGGTCTATCTACTTTGGTAAAGAAAAGTTCACACCAAGAAGGCTGAGAGGCTATAAAGTGGGCTGTATAGAGTACTGAACTTGAAGATTAGAAGACCTACAGTCAGATTTGAATTTCAGGAGAGTATATTCTGACAATTAAGAAGACAGAGCAGAGGAAGCTTTACAGCTAAAGCTCTCCCACAACTCCAAACAACTTTAAAATAATGCCACAAATAGAATTCTGGAGTAGCAAAGTTAACAAAGGATGAGACTTTTTTTTTTTTAGTCCAAGACAATTTAGGAAGGTAGAAAAAGAGGCCTGTGACTCTGGAGTGGGGCTATCAGGAGTTACTAGTCAGTAACTAGTAGTAGGTTTTAGAGTTGGAGGCAACAGCTGCAGCAGTTTTGGGAACTCTCAGTCAGAAACAATAAGGGGATTGGAAAGAGATTATTTGGGACCTCTGTGTAAGTCCTGGATGCCTTTTAGCAATTCCATCCCTCACAACCACCTCCAGGTTGTAGTTCTAGGGCAGATCATTGTCCTTTTGCTTACAAGGTAACAGAGGTCCAGAGTAGCAAAAGCTCATGCATAGGGTCAGGGGTCCATCCTGAATAAGGATCAGGATGCAGACTAGGAAAATAATAACTACATTGCTCCCCAAGTTATACCACATTGGAAGTACCAAAAACTCACAAACTCCTAGAACTAGGTCTGAAAATAGCAGCACAGACCTGAAGCTTAAGACAATGCTCTGCCCCTCCGAAGAGCCCAACTTTAAGTTTTAAGTCAAGGAGTAAATTTTAAAAATGGTAAACAACAATAATAACAATTTTACTACCATAAAAAACTACTAGGTGTCAGGGGAAAATTAAGACACAAACTTGGATGAATACAGAAATGAAAAGCTAGAAGCAGTTTCAAAAGTCAGTGCATATTGGATTCAATTTCAAGAAGAATTTCAAATCTCAAGAAGATCTTAAAAATATTTTAAAAATCAAATAAAAGTGGTAGAGAAAAAAAAGAAAACAAATGGAAATGATGAAAGAAAATGATGAAAAGACAATTAACGACTTGGTAAAAGAATTGTAAAAATAGTGAAGAAAATATCTCAAAAATAGAATTGTTCAAATGGGAAAAAAAGAGGTATAAAACTCCACTGATTAATTTAACCAATTAAAAGGTTAAATGGGACAAAAGAATTCAAAAGCTCACTGAAGAAAATGATTTCTTAAAAATTAGAACTGGGTGAGGGGAAATGAAACTCATTTTGGGTCCTTACTAACTCTGTGATCCTGATCTTATGAAGAATGATCACTAGCTGTTATTGCTTTTTATTGTTATTGTTTAAATTGTATTTTTATTATTATTTTATTATTCTGCATTTCAATGCACGAAATCATCTGCAAAAACAATGCAGAAGCGGTCATCAAAACCATTTGGTACTGGCTGAGAAATAGAGTAGTTGATCAGTGGCATAGGATAGGATCTGAGAACAAACTAGGCTATAACTATAACAATTTAGTGTTTGATAAACTCAAAGACCCCAGCTTTTGGGATAAATACTCACTATTTGGCAAAAACTGTTGGGAAAATTGGAAACTACTATAGAAGAAATTAGGGTTGGACCCACACCTAACACCACATACCAAGATAAGATCTAAATGGGTTCATGATCTAGATATAAAGAGTGATATTATAAACAAATTAGAGGAACATAGGATAGTTTACCTCTCAGACCTGTGGAGATGGAATAAATTCATGTTCAAAGAAGACTTGTAACTCTTAACTGAACACCAGATAGATAATTTTGACTATATTAAGTAAAAAAGTTTTTGTGCAAACAAAACTAATGCAGATAAGATTAGGAGAGAAACAATAAATTGGGAAATCATCTTTTCATTTAAGGGTTCTGATAAAGGCCTCATTTCTAAAATATATAGAGAATTGTCTCATATTTATGAGTTCAAGCCACTCTCCAATAGATAAATGGTCAAAGGACATGAACAGACAATTTTCAGATGATGAAATTAAACCCATTTCTAGTGATATGAAAAGGTGCTCCAAATCACTATTGATCAGAGAAATGCAAATTAAGACAACTCTGAGGTACCACTACACACCTGTTAGATTGGCTAAAATGACAGGAAAAGATAATGATGAATGTTGGAGGGGATGTGGGAAAACTGGGACATTGATACATTGTTGGTGTGGAACTGTGAATGGATCCAACCATTCTGGAGAGCAATTTGGAGCTATGCTCAAAAAGCTATTGGGCTGTGCATACCCTTTGACCCAGCAGTGTTTCTATTGGGCTTATATCCCAAAGAGATCTCAAAGGAAGGAAAGGGACCCACATGGGCAAAAATGTTTGTGGCAGCCCTTTTTGTAGTGGCTAGAAACTGGAAACTGAATGGATGCCCATCAATTGGAGAGTGGCTGAATAAATTATGGTACATGAATGTTATGGAATATTATTGTTTTGTAAGAAACGACCAGCAGGATGATTTCAGAGAGGCCTGGAGAGACTTGCATGGACTGAGGCTGAGTGAAATGAGCAGAACCAGGAGATCATTATACATGGCAACAACAATACTATATGATGATTAATTCTGATGGACATGGCTCTCTTCAACAATGAAATGTTTCAAACCAGTTCCAATTGTTTATTAAAGAAAGCCACATATACCCAGAGAGAGGGATATGAGATATGGACTACAACATATCATTCTCATGCTCTCTATCGATGTTTGCTTGCATTGGGTTTCCTTTTTCAGTTAATTTTTGTTCATGTAGATATGATTGTTCTTGCACAACAAGAAAAGTATGGAAATATGTATACATCTATTTGACTTGTCAAGTATTTTAATATAATTAACATGTAGTGGACTTCCTGCCATCTAGGGGAGGGGAGGGAACTAGGGGGGAAAATTTGTAACGGAAAGCTTTGTAAGGGTAAATGTTGAAGAAATACCCATACATAAGTTATGCAAATAAAAAGCTTTAATAAAAAAATAATAAAAAAACCACAATGGAGAAAGCTAGAATTTTCCCATTTCTAATCTTTCTCTTTGTGCTTATAGAAATGCCTGAGGTTTGTTCTGATTCTAATTAGAAAAATCTAGGACATATATCATATTCCACAGTTAATGCTTCTTCAGAGAAGGCATGGTTTCTATAGTAGCTAGATGACTGGAATTCCTTCTGGGAGAGAAACCTGGGTATGGTCCCTGTCTGACAAAGTAAAACATGGCAAAGTTCCATTCAGAAACAGAATGTCATTAATATAGCTGGTACTTGGAGAAATTTGGAATCGTAGAATTCTATAGCTGAAAGATATGTTAGCGATTATGTGGTTCATGTCTCTCATTTTACTCATGAGGAAATTGAAGCTGAAAAGATAGTAACTGCTGAAAGTCAAAAAAATAAAATAAACATTTGGGAATTGAGAGTAGGACTCAGTGTTACTGACTCTAGGCTCTTTGTTGTACCTAGGACAATATAACATTATTATTGACGTTGATTTGAAAGAGATGGATATGATTCAATAACCTTTTCACAGATTATTGATTTTGTGCTTTCTCATCCTTAGCACAATAAAGTTGGGAGTGGTAAAAAATGGCATAGGAAACCAGTTTCTGACACTTGAACTCCTTATACTTTTACATAACTCTCTTAGAATAAAAGTTGTGGGGTAATTGGTCTCTACCCATAATTTCTGTAGATAAAATAAATTTCTTTACCTGAAGTTCTTAATTTCAATGAAATCACAAGTACACGCATACATATACATACATGCATATGTATATGTATGTATGAATATTTGCAAACATACGAATGTGCATGTGTTGTTTAGTCATTTTCAGTTATGTCCAGCTATTCATGAGTCTACTTACATTTTATTTTGGTAAAGATACAAAACTGGTTTGCCATTCCTTCTCTAGTTCATCTTACAGATACAGAAACTGAGGCAAACATGGCCAAGTGACTGATCCAGGGTCATGTAATTAGTAAGGATTTGAAGCAGATTTGAATTCAGGAAAATGAATCTTTTTGGCTCAATGAATTCTAATTACTGAGTAACTTAGCAGCATTATAAATTTACGTATGCTTAAATGTATTTGCATATATATACATGCAAATTAATTAATCAATAGACTTATTAAGTACCTACTATGTGACAAACTGTGCTAAGTACTTATGAATAAACATATATATGTATATATAGACATATACACAACATATGGATACACATTTGAATTGGTATATGTGTGTACACATTGCCTCAAATATATTTTATATCTTTCTAAACTTGTTTCACATAACTCCTCTCAAAACATCCTATATTTGAGTCAATCTGATCTATACCATCCCCTATATATAAGACTATACCTCTCTTCCTTTTTTTTTTTTTTTTTTTCTGCTGAGGCATTTGAGTTTAAGTGACTTGCTTGCCCAGGGTCATACAGCTAGGAAGTGTTAAGTGTCTAAGGTCAGATTTGAATTCATATCCTGCTGACTTCAGGGCTGGAGCTTTATCAACTCTGACCTTCCTTCCTTTGTATATCAGCTTCATAAACTTAAGAATCCCCTCCTTTTCTTCCTCCTACAAGAGAATTTTTCTGATTCTGCTCAGTTGTAAAGCTTATCTTATCTCCTCTCAAGTTATTTTCTTTAGGTACATACTTCTCTCTGTTTATGTTGTCTCCCTCAGTAGAACATAAACTTCTTGAGGTAAAGAACTTTGATTTTTTTTATTTGTATTCCCACCAGCTAGCACACTCTCTAGAATACAGTAAGGGCTTAATAAATGGATATTAAACTGAATTATAGCTATAGTGATGACATTTTGTACACTAGAGGCTCAGCCACTCTAACTCAATCCCATAATTTACATTCTGAATGAAAGAATGGATAAATTGTTTCACAGAGCCATGGGCACTGGGAATCTGTGAACCATGTGGTAAGAAGAAAATCCAGCTGTCCCAGTGGAACTTACCTCTTTCACATTGAACAGACTTTGAACCACTATATAAAGTCAGGTTAATGTACTTTAACACAAAAGCAATGTAGTGAGGGAAGCAAAGCAAGACTAACAATAAGGCGTTTGATCTCTACCAATCAAGGCATTTCATGAGGTACTTTATGATCATGTAGTACTTGGTTCCTAATGAAAATGGTTTAAGTATGGCTTTACTGGGGAGATCTAAGTAGCAGCTATTGAGGGAAGAAAGCCAGATATTAGGTAACTTAAGACAACGCAGGAAATCCAAACAAAGTTACAGCTCCATTAGCCAAATGTAATGTTTATGGAAAGAGGAGTTGGAGAGAAGGGGCCGTAGGTACCCAGTCTTAGGCTGGCTCCTCTCTCATGTTCAGGGCATGTGCCAAGCAGACATTGCTGGCCTGAGGCCCTGCAAGGCAAATCCAAACCAAGGTACACATCTCTTTTCCACCTCTGTAAAGCCTGCACTCAGCTGTTTACCTTAGAAGCCTTTGCCTTTCTCCTCTTGGCAAGGAGAACATTTACCAGATGGACACTTCATTGACTATACATGTACTGGAAGGAAGGAAAGATCTCTTGGGATAAGTCTGATGGGAAACAAAGATGTCCTATGTATGGCTATGTTTCAATAGCACTTCATATTTCTGGAGGGCTTTATTGATTTTTTTTTTTATTAGCAAGTGCATATAGCAATTCTGTCCAGGGACATAGTCATGTTCTCAGTTTGCAAACAAATTGAAAGCTCCATGTGGTCCAAGTCATTTGCTCAGGCCCACACAGTGTGGTAGGTAGAAAACAGGAATTAGAACTGGCAGACCTGGAGATCACAAGCTTCAGAGATTCAATGGCATCATGTTTTCCATAGTCCTATTTATATAAATATACAAGGGACTGTGGAAAGTACACAATGCTTATATCCAATGATATTGAATGATATAACGTACATAAAGAACTTCTCAACTTTAAGGAAATATAAAAATCTCTGCCATGATTGCTGTTATTGTAAGGATGATGTAAAGAGACAGTAGATTGTATTAATAAATAATATTTAAAGTGTAAAAGATTAGTCTGAGAGTCAGGAAAATTTGGACCCTGCTTCTGACACATTCACAATATGATCATGGGCAAGCCACTTTATGTCTGAATGCCCCCAGATTTCTATGCTTACAAACAAGGTAAGAACAAAGAGTGTTTGTAGATGTTATTTTACAGAACAGCAATTCTCTATACTGATGAAGCCAGATCTTGCACTGTGTATATAAATGTATATTTATGAAAACATATGTGTATACATAATATAGATATATGATGATACAGTAAAACAACCCAACACAATACAAAATGAGGCATGATCACATGACACAACAAAACACATTGTAATAGAATATAATATGATACAATACAGTAAATGTTTTACAATGCAATGTAACAAATATAGCATAATACCTATTAATACAAATCTTGTATGCTATAATTTCATACAATATATCCCATAATAAAAAGTTGTTATTTGTCTTTAATTTTCAAATATATGCATATACATTTCATATTATGCTCATTTTGTTTTGGTCAAAAGGCACAACGATTTGAATGAGTAGAATTGAAACTGATTCAATATTATTAACACAGAATTATCCAAATAAATTTCTCAATTTTTCATTGAACTTTGTACATTTGTATATTTTAATTCTGGCTTTGAGAAAAGACAATACTAGCAAGCCCAAATATGTTACAAATAGTATTATTGTAAAGTAAAGGTCAAAGAAATTTCCAAATGAACAGTAATTGAGGAAAAGACCCCAGACCAGGAGTTTGCAAACACGGTTCTAGTTGTTCCTACTTGGCAAGTGCATGGTTGTTGTCCTTTGTTCTTGAAGAAGACAAAACACTAAATATCTGTCTGACAATTGCAGGCAAATCCTGTAAGTCTCAGTTTTACATTTATAATATGAAAGAATTAGACTAGCTGGATAAAGGTTTTATCTCTCCAATTGAACCAGAGAGATGAAAGGCAATTTCAGATAAGGCAATATTTAGCTTATGCCAGATAAAATTTTTCTGTCTTTAAAGACCTTGTACTTTGACAACTACCATAAGTATCTTTAATAATATATTATAGTATTTAGTGCTTTTAGTGCTTTTCAATCAAACAAATTCTTCCTTATATTTGAATATAGATTGTAGACCTAGAAATGGAAGGGGTTTCAAAGTTCATCTATTCCAACACTTCAGTTTATAGATGAGGAAAGTGAGACTCAAGGAAATTAAATAATTTGCACAAAGTCATTTGAATATACCAGTGTCAAGATTTGAATCCAAATTTGATTTATTTCCATGTTATTATTTTGCCTCTAAAATCTCCCATACCAAAACTTTCTTATTTTCTTCTGTACTTTATTCAGGAGAGAGAAAAACTTCTTCATCAACAAAGGAACTTCTTCTACCTGCCAATTATACATCTTTATAAGTCCATGCAAATCTGACATTTTTCACTGCCAATTGCTTAAAATCACTTTTCAAAGATTAAATGACTTTCTTCTTATTAAGTCCAATAATCTTTTCTCCATTATCATTCTCTTTGACCTTGATATATATATATATATATAATATAATATATATATATATAGTATGTGACTTAGTTGATCAACTTCTCAATTTCTTAAAACTCCTTTTTCTCCTTTCTCCCATACTATTACATTACATCTTTTCTGGAACCCTATCTTATTTCTTTACCTAAGTATAAATATTCTTTAAAGTTTAGTGAATAGTCTTATATCACAGTTTCTGAGACACCTTTTTCCACCATAACATCTTTAACTACAATCTTGCTGTTTAGTTCTCCAAAATTGTTGTCTTTTTTCTTGATTTATTATTTCACATGCAATAATTTCTAATTTTTCAATGGGAATATTCATTTGGAGGTCTCACCATGAACTCATCCTCAACAAGTTCTTATATTACTGATCTTTGATATCACTTTCTATTTTCTGTTAATGACAATGAAATGTAATCAACTTAAAATTTCCCCTCTCTGCTTCTACCAAGAAACACACACACACACACACATACACAAAAGAACAACAAAAAGGAGACATTAGATTGTATATCTTTAGAAGTGTTCAAGAAGAGGCTAGATGACCAATTTTTTTTCAGATATGTTGTAATAGAGATTTCTTGTTTTATGTATAAGTTGTTCCAAATGGTAGGAAAAGTCTATTCTAACTCTAAAATATTGAGATTTGGGGTCAGGGCCAAGATGTTGAAGTTAACACAGAGTAAAGGCAAAATCATTCCTCAAAATGAATTCTGAAGTGGCAGAACCAATAAAATGACAGGGTGAAACAATTTTCCAGCCCAAGACAATTTAGAAAGTAAGATATGCCTCATTGGGGTAAGAGTGGAGCACAGTCCAGAACAGGCTGGTCAAGTCAGCAGCAGGCTTTGACTGTAATGGAATCAGCTGTAGTCATGGATTATGAAGAAAATTACTTTGACACTATTGGGAAAAGTATTTAATTGCATTGCCCATATCTTATGCCAGGTGGAAGCCATCAGATAAGGAAGAGTACCAGCAAGAGTAGGGACCCTGGACATAGTTCTATGACAAAAAAATGCTTGTGGTCACATACATACAAGAGCAAAGGCCAGAGAGTAGTGACCATACCTCTTAGATCATGCTTCTTTGGAAGAATTGAAAACTTACAGACTTTCCTATAAATAGCTCTGAAAACAAGAAATAGGCTGAACAATTAACAAACCACAATAACAATAACAAGAAAAACCTGATCATAGAAAGTTGCTATGATGATAGGGAAGATCAAAATACAAATTGAGAAGACACTGATATGGAGATAGCTACAACCGAAGTCTCAAAGAGAAATGTAAATTGGTCTCAGGCCCAAAAAAGAATTCCTGGGGGAATTCAAGAAAGATTTTAAAAATCAAATAAGAGAAGTAAAATAAAAATCAGGAAAAGAAATGAGTGATACAAGAAAATCATGAAAAGAGGGTCAACAAACCTTAAAAAACAAAATGGGGGGAAGAATTCTGGAGAGATAGTAGAGTAAGTTGGTAAATTTTAAGCTTTCCAGGTTTCCTCCACAAATAGAACAACTTTATGCCTTAAAACATAGATTGGTGAAAAATCAAGAAGACTTGGGGCAGAACAGAGTCCTCCAGGTACAACTGGGAGAAGATCTGAAGAAAGGCTCCAGGCTGGGAATTAACTTGTGAAAAATGCAAAAAAAATGCAAATCCATCTCCTGGTTTTCTCCACCCAAGTACCAAGTGGGGAGCCCTGGGGCTAGCTGGGTGTGGCTGGAACCTCAGTAGGAACCACAAAAACTTTTATCTCCTGGACAGCATCTAGAGTCTGGGTCTGAGGCTGAGAAGACAGAGGAAACCTTGACTGATTAGAAACACCAGGTCCAGCTGTGCTGCAGGGACGTGGCTCTGGGTAAGAAGAAATCTGTGAGTGTAGAGGGAGTGGGGCAGAGAGACACTGGTGGTATTAGGCATTTGCTGGAGGATGGAGCTCTTGTGTTGGGGTTCCAGATCAGTGGGGAGAGCTCAGGTGAAGCTAGGCTTACACTAATATCTTTTATTTAAAAAAAAAATGAGTTGGCAAAAAAGAAAGAACCCTAATACATAAACTTACTATGGGAACAGGAAAGACTAGGATTCATCTCCAGAGGAAGACACTGAAGTAGAAAGAGCTTCTTCTACTCTAAAGAGTAACAAAATGGCTCCTTGCTCAGTGAGAACTTATAGAAGAATTCAAAGAACTTAAAAATCAAATGAGATACATTATGGACAACTAAAAAAAAAATCAGTAACTAACACATACACACACACACACACACACACACACAAAATCATCAAAAAAAAAAAAAACCCAACAACAACAGCAAGAAAATTGTGGGGGGAAAAAAAGTTAATCAACTAGAAAAGGAGAGTTGGAAAAGGAGTGAATGTCCATCAACTGGGGAATGCCTGAACAAGCTATGGTACATGAAGGTAATGGAATATTATTGTTCTATAAAAAATGTTGAACATGCTGATTATAGAAAAGCCTGGAAAGATTTACATGACCTGATGCTGAGTGAAACAAGCAGAACCAGGATACATTGAATGTGACACCATCAAGAATGTAGGATGATCAGCTATGAAAGATGTGGTTCTTCTCAGTGGTTCAGTGATCCACAGAAATCCTCATAGATTTTGGACAGAAAATGTCATCTGCATCCAGAAAAAGATGAGATTGAATATAAATAAGCATATGCTGTGTTCACTTCTTTTTTTGTTTGTTTTCTTATTTGTCCTGTGGTTTTTCCCTTTTGCGCTGATTCTTCTCTCCCAACATGATTCATAAGGCAATGTGGTTTAAAATAAATAAATTTACAAGAAAAACAAATAAACAAATAAGAATTCACTTTCAAATCCATATGACTGGAAATTTTTCTTTTCTTAGGTAATACATTGGTGCCTTTTTCAATTACTTTTTCTAAAATGGGTTTATTTGAATATTTTATTCCTCTTCTGTTTATGTTAACACAGACACACACACACACACACACACACACATATATATATGTAAATATTCATCCATTTCTCTTACATTGTCAGGTTTATTGGCATAGTTCTGAAAAGCTACTCACATCAGGAATGGGTTCAATAAGCAACACTGCATATATCATGAAAGGTATAGTACCCTCCAAAATCTACAAAGAAACAAGCCGGGAGGGATAGGCAGATGGGAAAACAAAGGGTGAGGGAAGAAGACAAGGGAGGGATCCATAGATGGGGGAAGGTTAAGTAACAGCAAGGCAAGATAAGGAGCAGAATTAAAGAGTCAGCAGGCATAAATATATCCTTTTTAAACTATAGCCTGCTTTAGAGTGGGCAGGAATGAAAGGAGGAAAAAAAGAGTAAAAGAATAAATTTTCTAAAATAGGCCAAATGGTAAAAGAGGCAAAAACATCTGAAAAATACTTCTTAAAAAGCAGGATTGCTCAAATAAAGAAGGAAGAACAATAATTCAGTGAGGAAAAGAATTCCTTAAAAAGTAAAATTGGTGAAATGAAAATGTAAGTATAAGAGCCTCACTGAAGAAAAAAAAAATCTTTAGAAATTAGTAAGTGGAAGTTAATGACTATGAGAAACAAGAAAAATAAAACAAAATCAAACAAATGAAAAAAAAAAACAGAAGAAAATGTGAAATCTATCACTGGAGTAACAATTGACCTGGACAATAGATCAAGGAAAGAATTTAATTAATTTAAATAATTTAAGAATTATTGGATTAATTAAGAGTCATGATCAAAAAAAGAGCCTAGATATAGTCTTTCAAAAAATTATCTTTTTTCATGCTTCTTTTTTCTGTTTTGGTTTGATTTTTCTTGTATAACATGACAAATATGGAAATATGTTTAAAAGGATTGCACATATTTGACCTATATCAGATCATTTGCTGTCTTGGGGAGGAAGGAGGTAAAAGAGAAATGGAGAAAAATTTGGAACACAAAGTACAAAAATAAATATTGAATAAATAAATATTGAAAATTATCTTCACATTTATTTAGGAAAATAAAATATTATTGAAAAAAATAAAAGGAATTTATCCAGAAAATTACTCAGATATGCTAGAACCAGAAAATAAAATAGAATTTGAAAGAATAAACTTATTACCTCCAGAGAAAGAAGTGATTGTGTCTGAATACTGATCAAAGTATACTTTTAAAAATTTAATTTTTTTGAGTTTTTATCTGTTTCCTTTCATAACAGGACTAATATGAAAATATGTTTTGCCTGACTACACATACATAACCTATATCAAATTCCTTGCATTCTAAATAACAGAAGAAAGAAAGGAGTAAGGGAGAGAATTTGGGGCTCAAAATTAAAAGAAAAAAAGAAAAAATGGGAATAATAACAGCTTTTGCCTCACAGAATTATTGGGATGATAGAAAGAGATAATGTTTGTAAATTACTCTACAAATCTTAAAATGTTATATAAACACCAGTTGTTATTTGATTTATGTCAAGGTCTCAAAACTGTCTGGAATTAGATATTAGTTATTATTGATAGAAATCTTTGGAGTTAATGAACCTAATTATAACATGCCTTCTAGAAGTAATATTCATTATGCCAATGTAAGTTTGGCTGCTAGACATATATTCCTATATGATTCCATCTGTTCTGTTAAGTAGAATAATCCCATTAAAATAGCATATTAAATTGATGAAAATAGAGAGAGCTTGATTCTTTATTGACGTGAATATTCAGTCAGACTTATTGGGTATAACTCAAATTGTTGACATTAAGTGCTTTTATCACTTGTGCACAACTCTTCATGACACCATTTGTGATTTTCTTGGCAAAAATACTGAAGTAGTTTACCATTCTCCAGCTCATTTTATAGATTACAAATGCCCAGCATTATACACTAATACATGTCCGTCCAGATTTGAGTTTATGAGGAAGAATCTTCCTCGGTCTAGATCTTGCTTTCTCTCTACTGTGCCAATAGCTTCCCATGATTGAAGTAACAAATGGTTTTTAAGATGATTTATCAATATTCTCTCCTATTAGTGCTTTAGTATCCTACACAACATACTAAATAACTGGATAGCCAAAAATTCTGTTCTTGAGTCTCTGAACTTATACAACTTAATGTTAGTTGTTTATTCTCCCTGGAAATATCTCTTTTCCTTGTTGCTGCTTTTCTAATTCATCATTTCCTACTTAACTTTTTATTTGAAAAAGAAATCAGGTCTGCTCTGATCATTTTTTTTTCTCCAATTTTTCTTCACTCCTGATTTTCTGGATTTTTATATCTTTCCCCCAGTTCTCTTTCCTTATTGGATTGGAAACTCCTTGATGAAAAGAAAAGATTGCCTTCTTCTTCTTTTTTTTTTTCTTCTTGTATTTGTATTATCAGCACATTACCACTTCACCTAACATATAGCAAGCACTTAAATGCTTCTATCTATCTATCTATCCATCTATCTACTATCTACCTACCTATCATCTATTTATGAAAATGGAATCTTTCAATCTGTACATCTTTTAAGTCATTCATAGAGTAATAAAGATGTAAATCATTGTTTAATTCTACTTGTAAACATTTTAAAAATCTCTTATTTTTCCCACTAATAGCCTCATAGACAATGTTCACTCATATTTGTTCTGTATATGTGGGAGGCTAGTAATATAGATCAATAGCTATTGATAGTCATCTGAAATATTTATACATACATATATGCACTCATAGATACATGTACAATGCATGCACTTATTTGTGAATACATATGAATATGTGTATGTATTATATACACATGCACAAGGTATGTAAATGAAAGGAAAATATAAAAAGCATGGGGGAAAACTTAATCCTTATAATTATATGTTTATGTGTGCGTGTTTGTATAAATATGTATGTATCTATATTTATGCACACAAATTATATATAGTTTATCACATATGTTATATATCAAATAAATGAATATAAATACATATACATGCACACATAAAGATGTAATACTAATGACTGATTTTGCCCCTGTTTTTTATGTCTTCCTTCCAGTTAGATATCTTGTTAACTGATCCCTCAATGTCATCAAAACTAACTCCTACAGAAGAAATCTCTTCTATACCTAATTAATTCTGCTTATTTTTATAATTTTTATTTCTTCTCTTTTAGAGATTCTGATGTTTGGGTTCAAGTGTGTTGGTTCCATTTTTCTTGAAGAGGAAAATAAAACAGTTTGAGAAATTTTCCAAATCATTTATTTATTAATTTTGTTTTGTTTGTAGTCTTCCTTCCATTTTTGTTCTTAAATATCCTTAACATCATTTTGGCCAGTACTTTGAAAATTTGTTTTGCATTACTTCCTGTTTAATGGGTATCATATTGTTTGCCTTCTCAGTGGGTAAGAGGGGGAGGTTGAAGAAAATTTAAAATTTTAAATATGAATGTTTACAAAAAAGAGAAATCATTTTGGTTAGCTGGATATCTTGACTAGTTTCTTTAGACTTGTTTTTATTCTCCACTGCTCTTTTTTTTTGCTTTGTGTGATGATTCAGTTTGTAAGCATCTTATCTTCCTCCATAACATTTCTTGAGTTTATAATCTGGCTCAATGTTTACTTTGGCAGCCATTTGTCTTTTGGCTTAGTTTAACATCTCAATGAAATTATTATAGTCATTGCTGATGTCATTTCTGTTGTCCATTTCATATTTTAAAAATTTTCAATAGTTTGTTTAAATGATAAGGAGTTAAACATTAATTGTATTCTATCTTTTTCCTCTTTGTTTATTATCAGTTTTACTCTATGTTTGATGCGTTAAAGAATAACTCAGC
This sequence comes from Myrmecobius fasciatus, assembly GCA_023553655.1. Lineage (NCBI taxonomy): Eukaryota > Metazoa > Chordata > Mammalia > Dasyuromorphia > Myrmecobiidae > Myrmecobius > Myrmecobius fasciatus. The sequence goes on from JAJPUD010001100.1 coordinate 482,344, forward strand.
AAGCACCAACCCTGAAGTCAGGAAGACCTGAATTCAAATCTTTTCTCAGACACTTAACACTTCCTAGCTGTGTGAACCTGAGCCTTAGCAAAACAAAAACAAAAACCCAAAAAACAAAAACAAAACAGCAATAATTTTCATATAATTTTTCCCTCTATCTGTTCTAAATGTAGTCTGTTTCATTCAGTGAGATCCCATTTGGTGCTCATAATATTTACTACTTATCAATTATTTTTAAAGAAATTTTTCACAATATAGAGTTGTGAGATTTTTGTATAAACTTTGTCTATTTTCATTTCTATTGAAACATAATTTTCCATGTATTCTCCATTTCAACACTTCCCTCCTTTTCATTGGAATAACCTAACATCCGAGCAAATTATAAATTTGATTTGGAGGGTCCTATTAAGTTTCTTATTGGGTTTCTCTACTAGTGAATTCTGGCAACTCAAATGAGATATGCAAAAGCTGCAAATATTTTTGTTATTCTTTTTGTAAATACTTATCTTCAGAACTGAAATATGTGATGACCACACATGTCATAAAATAACATTTCTTGTTCTTTTCTGTGCATAATAAAGCTCCCTATCAGCTCAATTTTTGCTTCTTCAAGGTGGAATTCCTTGATTCCTAAATCATTTCTCCATTTAGTTTCAGCTTCCTTTTTTCTTTTCTTTTTTTGTGTGGTTGTATTTATAACAAGAATGTCAAGCTTGATTTGATTCAACTCTTCCAAGAATGTCTCTTTTTTGCCCAGATTACCACCTATAATGTAGATATGAGGTTGGTGGGAGGAAAAGGGGAGAGGGTTTTTATACAATTTTTGGCAGCTATTAAAAATTAATTTGTTTCAGATGATGTCATGGCCAAAATAGTTTCAGAAATATATGGCCAGTCTCTCTCTTTAATTCTATGAATATATTTACATATATATATATATATATATATACAATTTAAATAATGCATACATATATTATGTATACATGGGTATACATATATTCTTTAAATATAGATATATTATATTGGGTAAATATAAATATGTATTATGTAAATATATATACATATACAGATATTATACAAATAGATGTATAGAATTAAAGACTAGAAGGGAAGGAAAAAGGGGGAGAATAAATATTCATATAGATATAATAAGCATTTTTTAAAAACACATATTATCTCAAATATTACAAATAGTATTCTGACTTTGGAACTCACTCACCTCATGATAAATAAGATGGGACCAAAACATGTCAAATGACTTATCCAAATCACACAGATTATATGTGGAAGAGTTATACAAACCCAGGTCCTTTGATATTCCACACACTTCTATTTGTACTGTGCCATATATAATAATATATTATCCATTATTAATAAGCATATATTCTTAATCAAGACTTATTGATGCTGCTGTAGAGATTTTGTTGGTGTAAGGAACTCTTAATGTGGAAAGTACTTCTATTAACAGATATTGGTAACTTTTTAGTTTAGTGATCTAGTGTAGAAGAGATTAAGTAACTTGCCTGGAGTCACCAATAGGAGTTGAGTCCATTTCTCAGAGAAAAATCAGGCTGGTTCATAATCCACTATTACATGCTGCCTTTCATAAATCTGGACCAAGAGTTATAGTGATTCCCCTCCTGCTTATCAAATTCTCTACTTTGGATACTCATAGAAGTGTTCTGGTAAATGTTTAACAGTCAGCTTTCTGGATGTATATATGAATACTTTTTAAAGTTTTAACAGTATTATTAATTTTTTCCATCACTTCCCTAATTCTAGGAATCAACAAAACAGTAAATCAAGCCTTATTTGTAACATTTGCTGATTTCTAAGGTGAAAATGCTTACAGCAAACATTTAACAATGGCTCTTCTAAGTTGGTTCTACCTAACTCCAGCATAGCTCTGAGAACCCAGAAAATTTCTAGTCTCCTACATTACTGACATGTTAAAACAATTAGTTAAATTTTAAGTAACTTGCAATTTTACAGTAAAAGGACTAGAGAAAGTTTTCCTTCTGTCCGTCCTTCCTTCCTTCCTTTCTTTGTTTCCTTCCTTTCTTTTCTCCCTTCCTTCCTTCCTTTCTTTTCTTCCTTCCTTCCTTCTTTTTTTCTTTTCTTTTCTTTTTTTTTCCTTTCTCATGGAATAATAAGGGCTTACGCTGGAACAATAAGGATTTCTATTGGATAAAAAGCAGCTGACCTTTCAGGGCCCACAGATGTTTTATGTTGTCAGTTTATTTCCCTGTGAATCACAATGCTTTTTCACAATTCATGATCTGGTCCATTTGTACTTAAAGGAAGAAGTCAATATTCTGCATCTCTTCATGAAATTACATAGATTTTCATCAAATGTTGATTCATGTTTTTTTTTTTCTAAATGACATTTATTAAACATTTTAGTAAATGAGTGATCATATTTTATATCTCCTACAGGCTTTATTATTCAAAGTTTTCTCTTGTATTTGAATTAACATCAGCAAATACAATTTATATATTGGTCACATGATTTTGGGGGAATTTATGATTTTATGATAAAAAACATCTTGCTTAAATTTTTAGATTAAAAAACCTTTAAATCCATCTCATAAAAAGAACAGATGGCTCTAGAGAAAGGGCTCTTAACCTCAGGTATAGGAAATTACATTTGAGTAATATTTTATTTTTCACAATCATATTTAAAAACAATTTTTAACATTCATTTCTTAAAAATTTGAATCTCATATTCTTCCCCTTCCTCCATCTTCCTTGCCTAATAAACAATTTATATAGATTACACATGTGAAATCATGTAAAACATATTTTTATATTAGTCATGTTATGAAATAAATCACAATCTGAAAATTTTAAAAACATTTTTATAACTATTCCTACATCATTATTAATAATATTTCTATGTGGAAAATGCTTCTCTTGACAGAAATCATTAACATTTTAGTAAAAGTCTTAGTGATTTAGAGTAGATGAAGAGGTTAAATTTAAAAAAAAAAACTATATTTCAACATAATGGATAATTACTCCCATATATTTTATTTTTGCATTTAAAAACTTTATTATGAGAAGAATTTCCTTCCTGCCAAGGATCTATGACAAAAAAAATTCAGATTATATGCTCTAATTGGACAGGAACTTTGTAAAGTCAATAGTTTACAGGAGATATGTCAAACATGCTGCCTTCATTGTGGCCATTAACAGTTCTTCATGTACCCAACCAGACTGAAATATACTTCAGGAATATTTTTAAAAATTAAAACAAATACAATTGAACACAGGAAATGCTAATATGTGTTTCTCTCATTAAATGGGCTATCCATAGGGGTCCTTATACATGCACAATTCAGTGGCCCCATTTTGATTTGAATTTGAGCATCATTGGTCTACAGTATAGACTAGATTAACCACTCAGGCATTAAATTGCTTCTCATTCAGTATCCTTAGAATCTATATTTATTCAAGGAGTTTGGAAGACTTTGAGCATGTATGCTCAAAATGCTGTGTTAACCAATTTGTTTTTTTATCTTGAAAACTGATTTGGTTATTGACCAAACTTCTTTCCCTAATTTAATCCTTTATCTCTGCCTGTCTATCTATCTATCCTTTAAAATGCTCCTCAGATTCCCTTTTTCTATGAAATCTCTCCCAATCTTCCCAGATGGGCAATCTCTCCTGCATAAACTCAAAGGTATTCATATTTTTTTTTATCATTACTTGCAATGATGGATACTTTTAAGGGTATTTTAACTCTATGCTTATGGGTACAAATTGGGTCACATTTAACTCTGTCTCTCTATAAACCCTAACATCTCCCCAAAACTCCTAGCCTAACTAACACCTGTAGAAGATGTCAGGTCATATTCCTCCCTGACTCAAGAATCTTAAACAGTATTGGGTATGACCAGGCCCATTTTTCCCACTCAGTAAACTCCAATGAATCCCTATAATCTCAAAAAAATGAAACATAAAATCCTCTTTTGTTTTTTTCAAATTCTTCACAACCTTACTCCTTCCTAACTTTCTCTGCTTCTTACACTTTGCCATCCTCCATATATTTGAAGATACAATGTCTCTATTTTTCTTGCTGATCATTACTTGGAACATTCTATTTCCATATTCTGTGACTTAACATAAACCATCTTCATGTGAAATGTTCTCTGCCTCTTGGATTGCTTAAATGACTTCAAAACTCAGCTCAATTCCTACTTTTCACAGGAGACTTTTTTGAGTCCCTCTGCTATTATCTTCCCTCTACTATCACCTTCAACACACACTGTATATATTTTGTATATAATTTTTTGTTTTTCCCTTCATTAGAATATGAGCCCTTTGAGAGCAAAGACCATATTTTTCTTTTTCTTTTCTTTGTATCCTGAGAGCACAATATCATTTCTGGCCTATAGTAGATACTTAATTTATGATTATTGACTATTTCCTGAGTAAATAAGCTGCATACCCAATAGCTGAGCAAGAAATTAAAAGCTTGGGGTATGGCCTCATGGAGACTTCGTATCATTATATACACTGCCTCCAAAAAAGAGCATCAGTATACGTGAAATTAGTGAACCATGTGATTTCCCAACCTTACTGACTAGTGCAAGGCATGAGACCTGCAATGTGAGATCCTCCTGAGAACAAGCGTTTTGCAGGTGGTTTCATCCACACAATATTCAGGCCAATGCAAAGGCTTAGTTGTCATTGCTTCCTAAAGCTAGAGGATATCCCTGGGATCCCTTCTTGGATAGATGCCTCTATAATGTTTTCAAGCTGTTGCTCACAGGAGGCCAATAAATTCAGGTCAGGGAGGAAAGTTGTCCCAGAATCCCCATGGAGTTTCTAGATCTCAATGGGCATAAGCTGCCAGAGAAGGTGATGCTGCTTCTTCTTAGTCCTGCTGCAGCTGAGCTTGTGGACATTATTAAAACATTCTTCTGAGGGCTGAAAGTAGGTGATGAGTGAGTCATTTTTCATTTAAATTGCCAGCAGATCAGCTTGGTCTCTGCTGAATCAGCTTTGTCACTATGATGTGGGTCACTGAGCTTTCTTGGGTAATCATTCTTTAATAATAGTATTCAAAAAGAGTTCTAGATGATGCCTTTCCTCATCACAAATTGAGGGATACACAACAGAAGATTCACTGAATATTTCATATATATATATACATATACACACATATATATGTATTCATGTGGTATGTGTATATGTATAGATTATACATACCTACACACATAACTACACATACATATAAAATTATATTCACCATACAAACACATGTATATACACATGTAAGTGTATGTACAATACAATACATGCACATGTATGTTTGCAGTACATTTTAACCACATACATGTGTGTATATACACAAAATGTATATATACTTTATATATGCATGTATACATGCATTTATGTATATATAATGTTAATAAATACATACACATTTATGTATATTTAAAATACATATATCTAAATTTATATATATATGCACATATACATATTTATATGTACCATACATACATATATATGTATATATATATACATATGCATGTATACAAAATTGGATAGGTATATGCACAACAATTGGATCTAAATGAGGGAAGTTATCTTCCCCACATTACAGTTAAGTAGCAGAACAACTAAAACTTTTTCCACTATGTTAGGATGACTTTAGGATCAAATTTTGCAAACCAGACAAATTCTAGGAATAATGAAAATGGGACCACACAAAATCATTTCCATGGGAATAGAAATAGGAATTGATGAAGAACTAACAACTAGATTATGGCAAACAGGTGAATGAGTATCTCTTTGAATTAGTACACTTTTATACATACCTTGAACAAATTTGGAAATTTATATTTGGAAATGGATGGGTTCAAAATTGGATAGTTAAAAAAGAAAAGTGGGCTAAAGTGTGTTTGAGATACTGTGCAGTTGAAAGTGATCCTAGATTGGTAGTTGATGTGTAATCTGATTCATTTCAATAAACCTTTATTAGGTCAATAAATAAACATTTGTTAAACATCTATTGTATACTACATAATGACTAGAGCCAGTGATATAAAGTTAAAAGACAGTCCCAGTTTTCAAGGTTATCACAATCTAATGGAGAGACAACATAACAAACATACAAACAAACTATGTATAATCAACAGAAGGAAGACACTATAATTAAGGGAAATTGGAAAATTTCTATAGAAGGTAGGGTTTTAGATGGGATTAAAAGGAAGCCAGAGAAGTCAGGAGATGAAGAGGAGGAAGGAGAGTGTTTCAAACATGGGGGACAGTCAGTGAAAATGTCCAAGATGTCTTGTTTGAGGAACAACAAGGCCAGTGACATAGGATTACAAAATATATGAGATTGTGTAAATGCAAGAAAACTGGAAAGGTAGGTAGAGAGCTTTATTATGGCAACGAGGAAATAAAGATGTCACATATATTTATGCCCATACACACATATGCACACCCAGCATCTCCCTGTCTTCAAGGAATTTACACTTTTCTTTGGGGTACTTTCTGGTGATGGATGTTCTAATCATTGAATATCACTAATTCAAAAACATTATGAAATTACAAATATTCAAAAGAATATAGGAAGATATGTGATGTTTGTGATTAGGCTTCCACTTCTTATCAATAACTTCTGATTTAGGAATTGGGTCAAGGTCCTAATTAAGGGGAGGAATGTGGATCTATCTTAGACCCCTCTTGAAATAAAACCCAGTTACCACTAGGACAGTAAAAAAAAAAGAGATAATATTTAAAAGAACTATTGGAAAATATCAACTAGAATCACAGAATCTGGGAAAGAGTGGAAGTGTCAGGAGCTGAACCCGTAGAGGTTGCCTACCTATTTATTATGCTTGCTACTCCATCTCCAATTCTTGAGCCTTTGCAATGCTCATTCCTCATATTTGTAATGTACTTAATCCTCACCTCCAACTCATAGATTTCTTTTCTTCCTATAATAAGCAGTACAAGCACCTTATCTAAGAAGTCATTATCCTTCCACCCTAACTTCTAGTCTCTGCCCCTTATTTACCATGTATCTCTGTGTGTTTGTAATTCTTTTAAAAATTGTGTCCTTTGAATACTTAATCATTGGAGAATGGTTTTCCATTTATTTGTTTTTATATTTAGTAATGCTACATAATCGTCATGTGTCTCTTCATATTCCCACAGACAAGCTAAATGATAATAAGAGCATCCAAACTCCAATGTAGTGCAAATAGAATCTAAGAGTTAGCACATTTTGTTTATTAGTCTGGGTTAAAATGATTAAGAAATGTAAAACCTGATCCAGAAATTGTATTGCAGTGGAAGTTAGGAGTCAAGATGGTCTGACCAAAGAAATTTGAGAAAGAATGAAAGAGGGAGTTATCTGTTAGCTATGGTACAGAATGGAAGGCATAATTCTTGAAGTTATAAACTTAAATATGTAAGAATAGGATTTGGGGAAGATATAAAATAGGTATAATGGAAAAGAATTTTGTTTCTCTATCCAAACTATATAAAACTGTGTTGAAAGTGTGGGGGGGAAGTGATTCAGGGGATGTTGGACACAAAGGAGAGAGAGAAAGAGAGAGAGAAGAAGAGAGAGAAAGAGAGGGGAAGAGACAGACATAGACACAGACACAGAGAGAGACAGAGAGAGACAAAGAAAAACAGAGAAAAATGAGAGAGTGCAATTGTAAGGATTAAGAAGATAACTGCTTTCCCCTTGCTTCATTTTAGTACAAAATAATGAAAATAATATGTTATACATATATTACAGAGGAAGAAGTAAAATATTAATGATAACTGAGGTTAAAGAAAATCATTTACAACTAGCAAGGTAGTTGAGGAAGGTAGCATTTGAGTTTGACTTTAAATGCACGCTGTAGAAATGATCAAACTATAAATTTTATTTGGTCAAGAACTATATAGATAATTTGAGAAGAAAAGTGGGAAAATTAGAAAGTAACATGGAAAAGACCAACTTTTAGTCAGAATCTTAATCTACCTCAAGAAATTCAAATTCATTTTTAATTTAAGCATCAAAGGTCTTCTCATTTAAAAATGGAAGATAATGGAATTACCTTTCCCAAATGTGGCTATGGAGAAAATCCTTACCCAAATAAGTAGAAGAGAATCATATATATACACATACACTCTATACATACACAATATGAAATTTTGATGACATAAAATAGAAAAGCATTTGCACAAAGGAAATCACTGCAACTAAGAAACATGATGACTAGAAAAACTATTATATCAAATATCTGTAATAAAGTTCTATATATATATGTTTGTGTATTGTATAGATTGTGCATATATATATACATGTGTTTGTACACATATAATATACCGTTTATATGTGTATATATATATGTATATGTTTGCATTTTTATACATATGCACACACAAATATATGTGGAATTAGCTCAAGCATATGACCAAGAATCATTTTCTAGGTTTTTACTGGTTAAAATGAAATGAACAAATAATTTTTAAAAGCAGAATGGAAAACCATCAACACTATGAAAACTTGTTCCAAATTACTAATAATAGTGGTATTATTATCACTGATAATATACTTATTATATTTTATTTTAATTATTATATTTTATTATGTTATATATTATGGAAAATATAAGTAGTTGCAAGTTAAAATCACCTTGAGGGGGGGTGGAGCCATGATGGTGGAGATCAGACAGGAGTCTCTGTAACCTCCTCTAACCTTCCCTCAAACCAACAACATATGAAGCTTCTAGACTGATTTTGAAACAAAAAAATCCACAATATCTGGAGGACAACACGATTCTAGAAGAAGATACTCTGGAAGAACCTCAAAACAGAACTGCCCCAGGGTGAACTAAAGCAGAACTGCCCAGCACCTGACATAATTCAATCAGCAGAACTGCCCAGTACCTGAAATAACTCAATCAGCAGAACTGCCCCAGGGCAAATTAAAGCAGCTGTCCCACCTTTGCCTTAAACAGACCTCATACCTTTAAAAAAAATGAATAAAAAACCAAAAAGAGCTCTCACCATAGACAACTTTTATGGAGAGAGGGAAGAACAGATCTCAAATCTGAGGCCCCTAAAGGTAAAGCAACTCCAGAAAAAGCCCCAAAGAGAGAAATAAACTGGTCTCCATGTCACAAGGCTTTCTTTGAAGATTACATAAAGGATCTTAAAAGAGAGTTAGAAGAAACATGGTGAAACAAAATGAGATCACTGCAAAATAAAATAGAAAAAAATGGAAAAAGAATGCAATGAACAAAAAAATGTAATTGGTCAATTGCAAAAGGAAATAAAAACAGTAACTGAAGAAAATAAGACATTAAAAATTAGAATCCAACAATTGGAAATTAATGACTCATCAAGACTTCAAGAATCAGTCGAACAAAAACAAAAAAATGAAAAGATAGAGAAAAACATGAAATATCTCCTAGGAAAAACAACTGACCTGGAAAATAGATCTAGGAGAGACAATCTAAGGATTACAGGGCTTCCTGAAAGCCATGATGAAAAAAAGAACCTGGACATTATATTCCAGGAAATCATAAAAGAAAACTGCCCTGATAAAACACCCAGAAGGCAAAATACTCCTTGAAACAATCCACCGATCACCTCCTGAAAGAAACCCAAAAATTAAGTCCCCCAGAAATATCGTGCCTAAATTCCAGAACTATCATACCAAGGAAAAGATATTACGAGAAGTCAGAAAGAAACAATTTAAATATCGGGGAGCCACAATTAGGATCACACAGGACCTAGCAGCTTCTACTTTGAAGGATCGAAGGGCCTGGAATCAGATATTCTGAAGGGCAAAGGAACTTGGATTACAGCCAAGAATAAGTTACCCAGCTAGAATGAGCATTATCTTCCAGGG